>JAGDQP010005264.1:0-14236 GCA_022664845.1 Lepisma saccharinum
AATGCAGAATAAAATATTTGTGACGGTTTATGAGATTTATTTGGAATATGCAAAACAATAAGCAAAAAATATTTACAATATCCTTTATCTCCTGAGTGTAACTTTATTGGGGTAGGCAGAACAGTGTAATTAATGATAATAACTAATGTTCGTACATAACTTCACACTGTATTGAAATAAATTATAGTCACTAAAGAGCAAATCAATATAATTAAGTTAAGCCTATATTTATTTTAACATGGTATAGTGTAATATTCATGAACATTAATGTAAACAATGCTTCATGAAAATACCCTCTCCTCAAAATTTATGATTGTAAAGTACAAAAATAATACAAATTCACTAATCATTAATTTTATATCTTTTCCATTCTGAAAAATTGATTTGTCAGAAATAAAATAATATGTACAGTGATATCTCAGTTGTGTTCACACGAAACTCTAACCTATTTTTGTTTTCCAATAAGAAACACTAAAGTCTTATTCATTCTTTTCAGTCTGTTAAAATACATTCACGCTCTCCTCAAATGTATATGATAAACGATTTGTACCTTTCGTAGTTACATTTGGAGGCGGAAGAATCCCCATAATATGGTTTAAAAGAACATAAGAAATATGAAATATCATTTAAATTTATTATATATTGTGTAAGATATTGTATGGGATCTGACGCAAAAAAAAATCTATGAACAGGAAATAATGCCGACTCAATGGAAGGATAGTGTTATTGTACCATTTTTTTTAAATAGGAGGAATATACAAGGATTGTGGAAACTATAGAGGAATCAAACTAATGCCATATACGATGAAGATTTGGGAGGAAATTATAGAAGGAATATTACGACAAGAAACATCAATAGCGGAAGAACAATTTGGATTTATGCCAGTAAAAAGTACAAGAAATGCAACGGAAGAAGTGCGAGTAAAATATGTAAGGATAATTCAAGATATGTATACAGGAGCTAGAACTCAGATAAGAAGTAGTGTGGGATTGACACGTCAAATTCCGTTTATGATTGGACTACACCAGGGTTCATCCATAAGCCTGTACTTGTTCAACATAGTCATACACGTTATAACTCAGGATGTGAGAGATGAAGCCCTCTGGTGCATGATGTTTGGCGATGTTGTTGTACTATGCAATACTAATAGGGCAGAACTTGGTAGAAGTAGAGAGTTGGTGGAAGTCTCTGAAAGATTAGTAGAAAGAAAACTGAGTATCTTCAGATTAACGGAGAAGTGATGTTGCAAGAAAAGCGATTGAATAAAGTGAAGTTTTAAATATTTCGACTCATCTGTTACTGGGAATACTGATTTGGACTCGAAAATAACACACAGAATGCAAGAGGGAAGGCTAAATTGACAGAAAGTAAGTGACATTCTCTGCGACCGCAGAATCAATGTGAAGAATAAATGGATGATTTACAAAACAGAGTTTAGACCATCAATGATGTACGGACCAGAAACATGGCCAATAAAGAAACACAAAAAAGAGATTAGATGTTACCGAAATGAGAATGCTACGCTGGATATGTGAGATAACAAGAAGAGACAAAGTGAGAAATGTATGAATAAGAGCAAGGTAGTAGAGATATATAAGATGAAACAAGCAAAATGACTGCAGTGGTATAAATAAGTTATGAGAACAAATGACTATGTAGTCAGAAGAGTGAAGACAATGAAACTGGAGTGCAAGAGAAGTAGAGGGAGGCCAAGGAGGAAATGGATGGATAGGATTATGAATGATCTCAGGGTAAAAGGTCTGTCAGGGGAAGAAGTTCAAGACATAACTTTATGGAGAAGACTCATCAGAAACGTAGACCCCACGTAAAGATGGAGAGAAAGAACAAGAAGAACAAGTATGTTTTTCCACCACAAACATTTTGAGATCATGACTAATTTCATGCAAGCGGCCATAGCTCAATTGCTTGAGCGTTGGCTTCGTAATCTTCCGGTCCTGGACTCGATATTAGCAGCTGATTGTGAGCATCCTGACTGAAGCTTTCCTCATTCACAAGACAAATGTCTGAATGGTACCTTCAACTTATTCTCTGGCGAATACCTTCCTACATCTTTCCCCTACCCTTTCTCAGCATGAGTAATAGATGCCTAAAGGCTATGAATAAATTAAATGCAATTCAGTGACTGATTTTTCACTTCCTGATGTTCTTCATTCACTTCCGATTGGCAGAATCCTAATAAAAGAATCTTGTTTCTCTTTTTTCTTTAGCCTATTTTAATTGTGTGGAAAGTATGGAAATGGAATCAGGGTAAGTTATCAAGTATGCTTTTAGTTGGTCATCTACATTAATTTTAAATCGATATAAAATTATACATATCTGTATAGTTTACCGAATTTAAATAAGGCTTATGTTTCCAGGAAATTGAATTAACTTCAGTCTCTATGTATGCTGTTCGTGACTCAAGCTTTCTTCTGCTGATTTTATATACATTTATCTGGCTAGCAGCTAGTTCTACTGTAGTGACATTATTACAAGTAATTATTTTATAAAAAAGACTCATCAAAGATAACTGTCATGAGAATTTTAATAAAATTCAAAGCTGGAAAACGACTTATAGTTTATACGGAAATTAGGTTATGCTTTCCAAAAGTACTAAAATGCCAATACTATAAAGCACAATTAACTTATTTGTATTAAACTGAAGAAATTAATGTTTATAACATTCATAAAAGGTATTAAAATACTTACCATGTTGAATAAGTTTTGCGGTTTAAAGAACATATATCACAAATTTCCAACTTCCGTTGCTCATAAGCAAACAGGTAACAATATCGAGGGTGAAACATTGATACCTTCACCTTCTATCAACAATTTGTCACCTAAAGTTGGTATATATTTATTGAAAGGAAAAGAATTGGCAGACTTTCCAGTTGAAACCACGTAAGAAGTAGACCAAGCAGTAAAATGCCCGTTTACTTGTTACGTAGTTTCAACTGGAAAATCCGCCATTTTTTCTTCCAATAACAACAACTTTAGGTGACAAAAATTGTAGATACGAGGTAGCCTTTGTTTGGCTCACCTCGATATGCCTTTGTTTCACTTCAACGTCATGCAAATTGATACCACAAATATTCAGACATTGAGAGTAACACTCATAATAAATATTAGGGACAAATTATTTCTACAATAATGAACAATTGGTGAAAAAGAAAAACTTGTATACATGCTCAGTTCATGCTATTAACGTAATCAATTGACATGTAGTTTCTATTTCATGTTGTACAAAAAAACAGCATTTACAAACTCTTTTTTCTTAAGCCTAAGACATGCAAATTTTGACAACTCTCACACATTCGCTCAAACTTCACAAAGGAAATCACTTCACGAACACTCAAATATTATTACAGGAGAAACTTTTCATCCCCGCTCTGACGTAAGTATTTTAGACCCACCCATCGGCTAACAGAGGTAGTTATGGTGAGACCTTCTCAATGAAGAGAGACGCTGGTGGCGGTGGGGGTCAACGGATCTTGCAAACAAGTACCTCAGTCTGGGGCTTATTTGCACACCTCTGGGGATAGGTTTGTTCTATTTCGGCGTATGAGACTATTCCAATATGTCATTATTATTACTGTTATGAATTTTTCGACGTTACAGTTTTCGTGCTCGGAGGGTAAAACCCCTGTCTCTGTCACATCTGAAAGAAACACTATTCAACGCAACAGTGTATAACAAAAAAATCTCGCTCTGTCTGCCGGGTCGAAATCGGGTCAGTCAGGCCGGATCCCAAACATAGAGCCGGCGACCCAGTACGAAACTTGACCCGAATGATTGGATTGGTCTGATGACCTGCTTCGCCTCTGTTTTCGATTGAAAGTTTATGGCTATGCATTGTATAATTGGAAAGTTAATGTAGTCTAAATTGTGGAAAACAGAAAAAAAAATAGTAGTTCTACTGTTAGTAGTATATTAAGTGCTACGTATGGGACACGTTTTTCAAACATTAAGTGTATCACTTCCATGTTATTCTTAATCTGTGAATTTAGAACCTATGAGCCTTCGCATTTTTTTTCTCAAGTTCACTTTATTCATACATTCACAAGGTTTATTTTCTTTTTTGAAAGGAAAATGTCATTAGAAATATTTTATTATGTTACGTCTGGTGCAGCTATGTCCAACTTTATTTTGAAGACAGGCATATTTTAGTAACTAATGTCCGCGGCCGTCACTATATTAAACATTGTGTACGAGTCCAAAAGGCAAAGCGATAATCTGTACCAGTCTTCCTGCAAAACGTAACAGAGTCGAGATGACTTCGTAAATTCGTTCATTTTCAATTATGAAGAGACATTCCATGCAGGTAGCAAAGTTAACACCTACAATTGTACAATTTGGGGCACAGGACACCCATGCGGAACTCAACTGAAATGCGTGATGCTTCTAATAAGGAATACTTTTATACGTTGAGTGTAGGACTTCTTTAATTATACCTGCAATGAAATGTCAAACAAGAAATAGAAGTATGGAAAATTCACTAGTGTACATCGTTTACGAAAAGAAAAAGAAATATATAGTGAGTTGCTTAATTTGAAGAAAACTGCAAGGTTGAACTGCAATATGTAGACTCAATTGCGTGCAGCAGAAGGTGGATGGTGGAAACTTATGAAATGTGCAATTGTTAATACGTCGTGCAATAATCTATGATTATTCTGAGTTTCATGTTTCGCTCGTAGAACGTACCCAAATTTCGGACCAGAAACGAAAATCATGTATATTTTTTTATTTCTTGAATTAAATATAGACTCAAATGAGCACACGTTCTGCATATGTACAGACAAGTATAAACTCCTGGCATTAAACACATTACAGTTCTCTTATCTCACCCCTTGACACACTATTGACTTTATATATCTTGTGTCATAACAAGAGTACACCACACAGGAATATCTTTCCTGACCTGAACATTTGGAACCAATGTCTGGCGTAGATTTCATTCACAGCATAATCCCCGAAGGCTTGACGTATGCGGCGACTTAATTACGCTGCGGATCTTAAAGTGACAAAGCGGACAACCTTGAACGAGCTACTTCGAAGCCTCAAATTGTCTTCGCCACTACTCGAACTATGACTCTTGTGAGTGCACAAAGTACCTGTCTTGATCATAGTCAGTGTTCCCACTCCCACCCCGTTCGAGCAGTGTTGTCGGGCTATATGGAAACGTTTGTCAGTTCGCCACAAATATGTTCGGAATGTAGGTTAAAATTATCGTAAGAATGTGTCTGGTCTAAGTGCATAAGATCATGTGACCTTTGAATAATAATTCCTTGTAGCCTCACAACTAGAAATTCGAGCCTAGTTTTGTTACTAATCACTAGTGTAAACTCCATAGTAACACGTTATCCTTGAATATACATAACTTCCTTGTTATCTCGGAAGGTTATTGTAATAATAATGATCCAAGCGGCCGTGGCTCAGTTGGTAGAAATATCTAGTTCAGACCCAGAAGCTGACTATCCCGACTGAGGTGTTTCAGGGTTTTTACTCAGTCATTCATGAAAATGCTGGGTTGATGTTTTCAAACTATAGGCATTGGCCAAATTCTTTCCGACATCCTCATCATTTCCTTTATTGCAACTTGATCCAGAGTTGTCACACGGCCATAAAATTACACTGATAAAAATAAATTTAATAAGCGCGGGAACAAATTATACTGATCACTTTCAAATGAAACATTTTGAGTATTATATCATCCCTAAAAGTGTTGACGCTTGTGACAACCCGCACTTACGCATTTTTTATCTTAATTTTTTTATTAATCCTCTCGATGCAACATCATTTTATTTTGGATTTCGAATTTCAGAAGTGGTCAGTACCAGAGAAATAAAAGTATCAAAGGCAATGACATTGATTTTCCTTTCCGACACCTTTCTCACGGGAAAACATTTTCCCCGACAAGCAATCGTAGCTTTCATCTTTGTGTTCTACCGACTGAGATACTTATGGACAGAGAAGCAGCACAGCAGGCAATCCATTAGCCTTTTCATCAACCATTGTTAAATTGTTATCCTCATTAACGTTTCAGTTTCTTATAAAGTTTATATGAGTGTTACCAAACTAGTTTGTTTTCATTTAAGAAACGTTTATTGGTCCTCGTCCATATTTTTTTCTCTTTGAATTTGAAGACACGGCCATAAGCCACGTCCTGGATAGGAAATTAGAGAACCTTTTCTTTTTTTGAAAACTTTAGGTGAACCAGCTTTCGACTTGTGGATTTTGTCTTAGGGAGACTTTAGAGATTCTCACCACCTCCGAATCTGTTATTTTGGGAGCTTAGTTCTCCAAGGTATCGTTCGTGAGAGGAAGCGTCAACCCTGATTTGTTTTGTTTGAGACAACTTCCTCACCAGACGAGTCGGCGACAATCTCGAAAGTCTATCCCGGTATCTCGCTCAGAGAGCGATCTCTTTCACAGCAATGCCGTGAGTGACGATGCGGCGCAACATTCGCATCCGTAGGATTTCCGTCAACATTTTTTTTAATTTTGTTTTCCTTGTAACAGGTGCAAACCTCAGTCTACCACGTTACCAACTCCATTTGTTTCCTTAAAGCCCTGGAATCCGTACCGAGGGAACGAGTGGATGGTACCTTGATTCAGACCCTAAGCGTTACCTTTCCTCTTCCTAGTCCCGTCCATGAGTGTTTGGATGTGGAGGCAACCTGCAGGGTCTGCCAAAGCTGGTGAAACGCTAACGAAGGGGATGAGTTATTGCTTCTCTCCAGAAACACTAACTCATTGCCTGACCGAGCCATTTCAATTCGGGGAAGGGAGTCGCATGTGTTCACTTACCGAAAACCCGAACCTGGACTTGGACTGAGCTGCGGTCGATACACGCTTATATCAGAAGGAAAGAAAGAAAATAAACCGATGATAGTTGTTTCCAGATTATAGAAATAAGTGCACACAACTCCAGGCGCAATTTGCTCTTTGATCTTGTACCTCTAAAATTATCATGTTGTTCAATAGTTACCCTATACATCAGGTTTCGATACATGGTGATCTGAGCTTCGTATACGAACTCGAGCGTGTTTCGGATCCACAATGATAATTTTCGTCCTTAAAAGCTACGTGCTCATTTCGAACTAAAGATTAAACCAAATCAACAAGGCCCAGCGTTCTGCCAACATCGACACAGGAGTGACGTTGACTGTTAACTCCTCAATCCTGACGAGAAGATGGACTTGGCGGTGACACAAACAAATAAAATTCTCTCTGAGCTGACGTCCCACCCTCTTTCAGGACGTTAATAACAATGAAATTAAAATGAAGAAAATGCCCACTTTCCACTGAACGCGATCGTGGCTTAAACAAAACAATAGTCATCAAAGTGAAATAACAGTGCTTTTAATTATTTTTTTATTGTACTGAAGAGAAAATCACAGAAGAAAATTTTGTATAGAGTTATATAGTTCTTCTTTATGCTGAACTGAAAAAAGTTGCATTTAAATAAATGAAAAAGGCTGTATGTAAATTCCTTCTCAGAACTCAGTAGGTCTACGTCAACCTCAGATAGGAATTCTCGACTGCAGGATATTCTTCCAATTTAATATATCTTCTTTTTTTATTGGATGAAATACACAAGATTGTTGTTATTATTAAATAATAAAGTCAGCTATGGTAGGCAACAATAGTTCTATGGGATGGTGTTAGTCGCACAGTGCCCCACGGCATAGAGAACATGTATTGTGAGAATCTCTTTTCATCTCACTATTTTGTTATGGTGTAAAGGATGCGGGAGTGCGAATGATTTTTCGCAGAATAGAAATAGCTACTAGGAAGAGGAGAAAGAAAAATTGGTATTGAATTTTCTGCAAAACAGAACAAAACGAAAGGTTTCCTGTTGCTGCTTATAACCCACAAGGCAGCAACTAAGCTCACCCGCTGAGCTCTTCACTCTATACAAACGCTGGTTTCCACAGCCTCCGCTCGACATTTTCAATTTGTTCCTTGCTGAGATGAAGAATAATAGGTACAAAATCACGAAAAGGAAAACTACCAGTCATCATGTAACCCCTACCTTTTCTTTTCTATTCTCATTCCTCATAGGTATGTACGTGTTTTCTGCGTATTGCGTTTATTTACCTGAGACGGGTAGAGGAAGAGATCGAATTGAATCTTCATTTACTAGCAATATTGTAGCCCATGTTGCATTCATACTCTGCCCCGGGCCGCGAAATCACGGTAATATTCAACAAGACTGTATGAAATTGTAAAACGCGAAAGGCAATGATGCCTTAGTCAGTAATTAACTCATTTCTGCTTCAAAATTTCCATTTTATCTATTAGAAAAGCCTATATTGAACATGTTATAATATCCTACTTTAAAGAAAATTCAGAACACGTCGTTTTCGGCGGTAGTAGTTTTCAAGACATAATAAAACTCAATAAAAATTATAATTTATTCGATCAACAAAGATATTAAAACACAGAAATACTAGTTAGTGGCCAAATGTGCTTCCAACTACGTCCTCGATAAGTAGGTTTGTTTGACACACAAAGGTACGAAATGCAATTATTAGTATACTTTTACTAATTTCTCAGTCCATTGTTTTTATTTTTCACGTCCTTAATGGTCCTAGGTTTAATTCGTTGAGTCATCTAGCTGTTGCAGACAAAATATTAATTGCAAAAGTATTTCTTAATGGTCAGTTAAAGAATTTTTTTACCAAATGCCGGATTTGTTTTACAATAAGTATTATAATCAGTATTAATTAGGACTCTGCCACCGTGAGACAAATTTGTTTTCGTCTGGATTGTACAGCTACTTAAAAAAAAATAAATGGATGTTGGAATTATAAGAAATAGTAACTTTTTTCTCCAGGAGAATAGTTGCACTGTACACCTAACAGTTAGATAACCAACATGACAGTACAAATATGCGCGAAAACATGATGTGCCAGGATATTCCTCCATTTGGAGGAAGAAACCTTTAGGGCCATCTTTATGAATCACTCCCAAGAGATGGGTGGCTCCCAGGAGTATATAATTTCAATGTCCCTGGGAGCCACACACTCTTGGGGTTATTCATAAATATGGTCCTTAGTCCTTCAGCATCATTTAGAGATGTTCAAACAACCACACACACACACAGAGAGAGAGAGAGAGAGAGAGAGAGAAAGAGAGAGAGAGAAAAGCATGGAAGGAAACGGTGAAAGGACAGAAACAAGGACAGAGTGAAAGAAAATTGGCACAACACATGGAAATAAATACAATTTTAACGCTTATGAACACACAGTCTGCGTCTTTTTCCGCTGCCCCCTCTCTCTCTGTCTTGTGTTTTTCTCACTTTACGGGATAAATCTATTTCAGGAACAAACCCGAACATCATTTACAGCGCTTAATTCCTTGAAGAAAATATTGAAATCCAGACTGGGAATCGAACGCAGAACTTTCACAATGAGAGTGTGACATGCTGATCACTTAGCTACACAGACCATAACAAATGTGTTGTTATATCAACCATTATACTCGCTTCCCTCAGCGGCTTATTTATCCTAGATTTCAGAACTATCTTTCAAGAAAGTAAATCCCACTTGCTGGAGGCGCGCTTATTCGCCAATCTCAAACGGTAAGAATAGACAGAAATTTATTAAAAAATTCTGAATTCAAAGTGCTTTTCGCAGAAGCGGGTGATGTAAACGGTTAGGGATTTAAATACAGCACCGAAAGCAGTAGTTGACAGCTGCCTGGCGTGGCGTATTGGTAGGACGGTGGCTCACGAAATAAATACCCAGGTTCGAACTCCGGCGGGTGAGCAAGATTTTATTCTTTTTGTCTTAAAAAATATATATTTTTAAAAGTATCAATTTGTTACTGATAATTCCTTTCTTGCATTTTCAAGATTGTTTTTAAAAGTACAGGATTATTTTTTAAAAGTTTAGATTTTTTCTTCTAACTGGGGGCTACGCTTCCCTGAGGATCGCACCGCCTAGCTCCCTTCGGACACACCCTGCCCCCTTGCACACCTCGCGGGCCAGACCTGGTTTATTTATATATATCCTAGCTTTCAGTAGTCTCTATTTTCATGAAAAAACAATGATTAATAATAAATATGAGCATATGAAAATGTATTTTAAAAGAAATAATGAAGAAAAATCTTGCTCCCACCGGGATTCGAACCCATGTTTTTTTACTTAGTAAGCCAACATCTTACCGCTGCACCAACCTGGATCTGGAAGATCCTGGCTTGGTTGTTCTATTTACAGTGGATGGCGTCGGAGCCTGTTACTATGACGTTGCACGGTGGTGATGACTTGCAACATTTTTACTGTTTTCATCCTCAACTTTTGGGGCGTAAAAATTTGTATGATGCCTTTTTGGTTGGTGGGCCATTGATTCATTGCAAATTGGCGCTTGTGTCAGATGACTATCTCGGGAGTGTTCCTAATTAGTTTTATACCTCGGGTATGAGTGTTTGTGAGTGTGATTTTAACCCTTACGGTCGTCGAGCCCGCAACCAATTAAACTGTAGATTGTGCTTGTATCTGTGAACGAAACATTTTTGAAAAAATCAACATTGTCAAATGAAATGTTTAGAACAGAATTCTATTGGATTTTTGCCCAAACGGCTTATCGTGTACCTTGAAGGTGCCCAGAATTTAGAGTGGGTTCAACAGACCCCCAACCGGTTCGTAAGGCATGTTACCCTTTTTTATCTGATGAAAATATAATTACGGATGTGTATTTTTGTTTTCTGGTAGCTATACACACTGATATATGTGGGGTTGGCATTCTGCATTTGGAATTGTTTGAAAAAAGTCTATAGTACGGTACAAATGTCTATGGCAACGAGAACCCCTCCCCCAGTCAGTAAGGTTTAAAAAACATGGCAGACTGGACTTGATACATATGACATCATCGAAGACATAAAAATGTCTTACAAGAAAGGAAACATTATAGGCTTGAAAACCAGTACGTATGTTATGACAAAAGTAATCCAAATTGCGCTAGAAGATTGAGCTAAAGTCCAGAAAACGTGTTTTTCGCATTACAATGCGTAGAAAATAAACTAATGTTCAACTATCTTGAGTAAGGGATAAAGTCGTGCCCGTAAAGGCATTTTATCATGATAATAACACATATGCATTCCGAGAATGAAAAGAGGGTGAATATTTATACTATGCAATAATTTGTACAGAGAACGGATTTTCAGTCGTTGCTTGTAAAGGAACTTGTACTACAATTTAAGCGTGCTACAGACTTAGCATCTATAAAGTCTAGTAAAGAGGTCCGTAGCATAGAAAATATAAGTAACGTAAAACCCAGAAAATGGGAAGAAACGCGATCAGGAAGGAATACCGATTGCTAGACGTGGTTTCGGAATGGTGTCCATACCCTCTTGGTACTTTAACATTACCATACAGACAGAAATACAGTACTCTTGTCATTGGTGGAATAAAGGCGCCAAGATGTCTTTGTAGTTGTACCCATAATTCCAAACGTGTTGGAAAATACGATTCATTACCTTTCTCGACACGGCGGAGATAGACGTAGCCTATTATCGTTAGAAACAGTACAGAATTGTGTTCTGTACACAGTGTTCTTTACAGAATTGTGTTCGTTACAGTACATAATGAATTGAATATATACAGGGTGCTCCATCCTTCTTTAATAGTCGACTTGTCTTGAAAGCAGAAACCAGAATAATTTATCATTTGCTGGTGTAAGTCAAGGTGAGTGTGTGGAATATTTTTCAGGATGTTCGGCATTGTTTTCTATCTCGGGATTTGCTCTTTTGGATCTAAGTCAAATATCTTAATTGGAAATGTGATGTGAATTTGGACTAGACTTTTGAGAGAAATACAATAGTAAAAGCCTATTTGCAAAATCTATTAATGTTGACAAGTCAGAATTGTGTCTGTTTACAGACATTCTAACTATCCAACAGTAACAGGGGTGACAAAACTTTCGCCACTGTATCTCTAAAAAAATATAGCCCAAATTCACGTCTCAAAAGGACTATTCGTATGTAAAATTTAAAATTGCATTTTGAATCCAAAGGGCCGATTCCAAGATTTTAAATGTCAACAAGCTGAAAAATGTTAAACCTTCCCACTATTGGAAATTTATGAAAATACATTCTCACACTTCTTGCTTTGAAGATAAGTTGACCGTTCCGGAGTTTTGGATCACTCTGCATACATTGAGTTCAGTACATAGTGTAATGACGTAATATCCTTACAAATGATAGGAGGAAGTACATGGTTACATTTCAATACGGAGTCCTTTCTGTGAAATGATGTTTTTTCCACGCACTGAGTGTATTTGTAGGCATGAAATAATGTCACAAAATGAGGAAAGAATGACTTAATACACATATTGTAACCTTCCCTTATCAAGATTCCCTGTGTTTTTGTCCTGAATATATGCATTTTCTATGTATTATATTGTACGCATGCGTTTCCTAGACGTAAAGAGTACGGCACCTAACGTAATGACATGATGTGTATACTGTACAGACGACTTGCAAAAAGTTTTGTCACAAATACAATATTAAACGTACTACTTCCCAAATCGTCATTGAATACGTACATTCCTTCCAAATGGGTACGCATAGAAACAGACTGAAAGACTACATTTCAGTTCTGTTTAGTGCAGGGTCCTTTCTATCAACCTTTGTGCAGTGGTGACTGGACACTTCTGGCACGCTTCTTGGTGATAGAGTCTATATACAAATATAATAATACGATGTGGGCGTAGAGTTTTGTCTTTCCTTCCGTACTTTTGTCCTATCTGACTGCAAGTTTCACCATGCCCTTTGTGGTAATAGTCTATGCGGAAGGATTATAATGCACTGAAGAAGTGAGTTCTTCCCATTAGGACGTGTGTGCAATAGTGAATGTAACTTTCACCATCTACTTGATGACAGAATCTGGACATAAGGAAAACAGTGCAGTCCATGACCGAGTTTCTCTCCTTCTTTTCGGAGTTTTTTCAAAGTTTGCCTAGAGGAATATATAAGCACCCGCGTTCGTAACAGTCTTATACTGTGATTTTGTCCATGCCAAATGAGCTTTTAACATGACGCGTAATCATTACTACTGTAAATATCAGTGACCTCATTAATTTTATCCAGAATAGTAAGAACAAATGTACGTAAACTGACCATATAATTTAACATTCTACGTAATGTCACAACGTCTAGATATAATTGTGTTGAAAATACACTAGAAAATACGTACACTTTTTACGGAAATTTATCTCAGTGTATATGGCACAAGCCAGGAATCCACACGCATCAGAGGTGTGGTTTACCACAGAGACCCCGTGGCCCAAGTTTATTTATGTGTCTGTAGAAACAATATTGTATGCAGAATAGATGATAGAGCAAAATGAACTAATATGGGAGAGGGTTGTAGTATGGGAATGCTATTACCTCACAAATGATTAATGCCAACTAAATGTTTCATACACTAAAGTAACAATCAAATCTTTTCATATGCGACGATGGAAGTAATACTACTATCAGTTGATGATCGTTGGTGTGAGTGGATGTTTCTTGTTCGTGGTGTAATCAGAACTTCAATAAGGTAAGATATTGTTGCGTTTTTCTTTAGTTTTTGAAAGCGATAAGATATGTCTTACCAACTGCATTATATAAAGTAAGAACGGGTTTAGAAAGGTATTGTTTTATTTAAGGCATAGTAAAATATGGATCACTATCAAGACGTTTAAAGAGTTTTTTAAAAACAACTATAGAACTCTTATTTCCAGTAAGCAATTACTCGTCACTGACAATTTTACGTTTATTTTACAAGCAGTGTTTGAACATACATAATTCAATTAATGGTTTTACAACAATGTGATTCCGTGTTTAAGATTTGATTTTCTCTTTTCCATGTTCTAATTTTTACCCATGGAATGAGGAATTTGTGCTGCTAGTATCTAATAAAGAGTATTTCCTCATTTTTCAGAAATTTATATTTCATTTTCCCATAGTATCACTCTAGTCTCTTAGGCCTCAGTTTCGTACCTTGTCTGATATTTTGCGTTTTTCTTTGTACCCATAGCAATTAAGAAATATGCATTATGATCAGATAAATTTGAGGGTCCATGCTACAACCTAGATACTTAATTTAGGTCATTGCTGTAAAATAGTTTGCTCTATGACTTAAACAGAAAGACCCTCCTATATAACCACCATTTCATATACTGTATATACAAATGATTAGATAATTGAGTTAAAGTTATTTAATTTATAACGTTTCTATCTTCTTA
>JAGDQP010005264.1:19236-51042 GCA_022664845.1 Lepisma saccharinum
TTTTAGTGGATATTATAGGAACTTTTCGTGAAGTTAATATGATCTACGCCACATTCTAGTGCATAATATATGCACTTGTGGTGTAATGATACACAATGTATGCACAAAAAGTGCACTTAATATTGCCAAATGTACTTCAAGTGAACTGAAAATGAAGTGTAGATAATGTGAACTACAGTAAATATGAACTTAATGTGTACACAATGTGCACAGTTGGCCAGAAACCAACATAAAAACATATTAAACACACTGAAAGCTTACATTATTTCGGTAGGCTTACATAAAGTTCACGAAAAGTTCATTTTTGGTGAATTTTTTGTGTATTTTTTGTACCATGAGTTTTTAAGTGCAGTTGATATGGAACCCAACGACTGATGTTTGTGGTGAAACACATAGAATTGAGATATCTTTCAACTGTTCTCCTGTATAGCTGGACTGTTTCCACTAACTTCTCTATCGTTGAATGCGGACTGTTTGTAAGACTTAGTCAAGAACCTCTTCGGAAAACACTGATGGACCTCCTGACCGTGGCTGATGTTGACATGTGTCTCCATCTATGAATTTTCGAAACCTCTAGTAACATGTGTTATCGTCAACTGCATCTTCACCTTATATTTGTTGAATGTTGCGCCAGGCTGCGGCAGTATTATTGCCTATATGGGACTCAAAAGTAAACAGTGTCTGATGTGCTCCTTATCACCTATATTACAAGTTATTCCTGTCTGCTCATCCACACTCACTGCCTGTGCCTGCTACAAAATTCCGCTGATGGCGTGGCTAAATATTCACTCACTGGCAGCGCCATCTATAAGGTTAGAACTCCGCTAACCTGTGACGTGTCGAAACCGGTAGAAATTTTGTATTTATTTAATATTTATTTTCTGTCTTTATTAAATTATTTTACTACTGGGAGAACAATATGGAATACTTGATTGTAAATGTAACTCTAATTCAAATTTGATTAAATACTACAGTTTAATATTGCTTTTATCTGACCGTGGGCCGCTCATTACACTACGGACTGCACCAACACGTGAACCTAATGTTGGCCATGCCTGGTCTATATTACAGGCAGAATAAGAATAGCAGTTGTAGTAGCGCTAGAAATAATGTTCTCAGATAGCACTGAAATGTTCTATTATCTTATTAAAATTTCAGTTCCGACTTATATCCAGTATTGAAATATATTCCGTCATGATAATCTGTCACTGCGCGTATCAGCAAAAATATGATAATAATTTGTCAAGTACATCATGTGTAGTTTAATGTGCTAGTGTTGTTCTTAAGCGTAAGGTGCATATTCTACTTATGTGTGAGTGCTAAATGGTGATTTTTGTGCAATTTTAAATTTTCGATAAAATATAATACTAAATGAACATTTAACTTCGAGTATTGCCGTTGTAGTAATTTCTATCCTTGCCACGTATATACGCCAATAACATAATTCATAAGTTATTCTTACCTGCCGGTGGTAATAAAATGTACGATTAAAGTTTGGTTATACAGTATCCGAACTAAGTGAGTGAGCATAAGATGAATTCTGAACCATTTCACTCCATCTCATTTCATATATGTGTATTCTTGGTGTGCATTTTAGCTTATAACATTATCTTAAAACATATAGTTCTAAGTTAATTCAGGATATGAGTAAGGAAATAGTTTCGTTTGACACTAATATAATAATAATAACAACAGTAGTGATATGTTATTAGCCCCGCCGTGCATAGTTAATAATAACCATTATAACAGTTTTCAATAGTCCCTGTAATTCCCTAAAGATACAAGCGGAATTAAAGATAACTTACAATAGCAGTTCAAAGTAAAGAAATGCCCATGAACTAGCAATAGTGGTTGAGAGCACTGTTTCACGAAATGTTTTCTCCATCCTTGAGATTACAGCAAATTCGGGGCTATGTCTTATATTCCTTAATATTTTGGTGATAAAATGGGAATACAATATTTTTACATCCTCTTTCAGTTTTCACAGTTGAAACGAATGCAGTCAATACCTTTGGTCTGGTAACCTGCGGAAAAGCCTAGAGTTTGATTCCTGTAAGAAGCAATAGGCACTTAGGCAATATCAGTCATGTTTGGAGGGATCTAAAGCCCACTTGAGTAGAGGAATTGACCATTCTAAAAGGAAATGTCTGTACTAAATCGCATGTACTTCACAATCGGTTTAGGTGTTCTTTTGTTATTATAAAGATTGATCAATTATTGCTTTTTATGTATGTAACCTATTCTTAGGAGACACCGTCAGGATTAAACAGTTCTAAGGTCTATGTAAGAGGAAACGTTGAAAGATTCAGTCCAAATTTCTGTAGGTCAACTGAAATGTCTACTTGCAGTTTTACCTATTGGTTCACTCACGCAATTTGTTTTGTCAAAACAAGCATTTCCTTATGATAAAATGTGCTCTCACCAAATAGTATTATAGTGAAAGACGTATATGAAGAGTTCGTTGATCTTATTTCTTGTTGTTGCTTTTGTGCCCTATTTACTTTCTTTAAGATGCCACGAGAACGTTTACAAGTTTGTCAACAAATGTTGCAAGTGACCTTTTGAAGCAGCGATCAATTGACTCAAACTGTCAAGTACAGGACGAAAGAGCACTTAATTGTAGTTTAGGCTTCTAAACTGTAATGGATATCAGATATACGTAGTCGTTTCATCCTCCTCCTCCAGGCTAATACGCGCAGTTTCTCCATCCAAACAAAGAACATTCACTCTCGCTTTCTCCTTTTTTTCTTTCCATGCAATTTCCTTAGCCTACCATCTGCTGGTGATAGTAGTGATGGCGCAACCAGCAAACCGACATAAGGTTAAATGATTAAGGCGCCTTGGGGGCCAGCAAAATGGATAAGAACTCCTCTCCAGTAATATATTCTGAAGACCGCACACCATCAAGGTCTGCAAACAAACAGAACCAGCCACTTCTTGAAGGCAATAAATTGGACGAAGCAAAAGATAAACAACCACTCTCCGGAGTCTGGTTGGTTCTGAGTAGGAGGGAACAAAGAGATGAGAAGCGTCCAGTAAGTGGGAAAGAGAGTAGATATTGTTGCTTCTGGTGGCCGCTTTAAGCATTGGTCTCAAGAGCGGTTTTAAACTATACTTCACATCAAGAGTGGTTTTATTTTCTGTTCCAAAACAGAAGAGGACAACTGCACTAACATTGTTTCTGGTTGTTTTATACAGTTGTTTGTCACACCACAACTTTTATTTGTTCTATAATCTTAAAATTTATATCAATTACGAAACCATACACAATTTTATACTATATCAATCCACGACAAATTATTTTTAAGAAAAATGTAGTGCTTATTTTATTTTATTTTTCTACGATAGTAAAAGCACCAAACTTAGGATTCTATGAATGTCTTCTTTGATACGTAATTTGAAACATTATACAGCGTAATAGGAGTTGTCAGGATTACCATAATCAACAAGTCAATTCACGAAAATATAAATCCAAAAATTTTAAGTATACACATGACAATAATATCAATGGCGGGAAATACTGATCTGAAGCAATAAAGGAATGTTAATATTAAAGAGTTTTAGCTTATGATGGCTATGAACTTCTTAATGAGATGAAATATGGCAGTTCTTACATTTTCAAGGTTAAATAAACACCGGCATTAAATTATTATTAATAATAATTTAGGCTCTACGTGCTGGCCAGTAGTAGTCCATGAGGTGAGTTCTGGCGATAAGAAACCCAGGCGCGGAAGCAAAAGGAATAAATTAATACACAACTACACAAATAAATTTTCAAACCAAGAACGAATATTTCGGTGAGCTATGAAAATTGTTTATTGTAGCATCAACCAGAAGAAAATAAAACTCATTAATTGCCACATGCAATTAAAGGTATATTAAATGAATTGTTAGAATTAACCTAAAAAATTTTATTTTAAATTACCGTAGCACATTTCCTTGCAATTCATCTTAGAAAAGATTCATATTTCTCAAACACATAACACATAAATACGCATATGCATATGTTTGTTTCTATGTGCTTTACAAGGAGGCACCAAAAACTAGCTCTGTAGAGCGCCAATAGATCGCAGCACAGGGTTGCACTCGCAGCGAGAATGAACTGCAAACTTGATAATGCAGTGTGGCTGATATAGCTGTTTTAAATCGCGAGTTGTTATAGTAGTGTCTTTGAGACTGTGTGATAGAAAGAAACATCATGAACAGAAAGGTGGAACCACTAGCCTACGTGAAAATTTGCGTCACACTGGGGAAATCGGCCACAGACACATTGAACATGCTTATGCAAACATACGGCGATGAGACAAGTAGCCATACGCAATGTTAAAGTGGCGCAGGTACTTCACAACGGAAGAACGTTCACTGAAGACGACGAGCGATCTGGAACACCTTCCACGAGCATCGCCACCGAGAATGTGAAACAAATTCAGTAACTTGTGCGTGTGGATGGTCGGAGGACGATCAATGACACTGCTGATATTATTAGTGTGTCGTATTGGTCAGTGTAAAATCCTAACGTCGGAATTGAACATGCGGTGTGTCGCTCGCAACTGGTAAGTTTGTCCTCCGACTGATGAACTCAGAGTAGAAGGAACATTGCGTCCAGGATCATCACCGGTGACGAGTCTTGGGTCTAGGGGTACGACAGTTGTCGCAACAAAAGAGAACATCAACTCCATTATAGAAGAAGGCGAGAATGGGCCTCAGTTCAATGAAGATCATAGTTATGGGGTCGCGGTACCTCTAGTGGGTGGGCTTCCAAGTTCGATCCCGGCTCGTGCCATATGAGCTTTGTGGTGGACAACACCATTTGTGCATGGGTTTTCTAGGAATGTTACTGTTTCCTCTTCCTTTTCTCATTCCACCAATCCATCATCATTCATCCGCTCTGAATGAAAGTTGCCTAAAGGTTCTAATTCAATTCAAGAGCATGATCATCGTGGTTATCGACATCCGTGGCATTGCTCATTGTGAATTCATCGCTCAAGGCCAGAACGTCAACAGAGTTCTGTGGTGTTTGAGGGAGATCATTCGGTGGAAGTGGCGGTGAGCGAAGAATTGTATTCTCCACAAAGACAATATACCTCGTCACCGAGTACTCCTGGTTCATCAGTTTCTCGCCAACCACAAACATGCTATCGTTTTCTTATCCGCCCTACTCACCAAATTTAACTCCTGCTAACTTCTTCCTTTCCCCGCAAATGAAACTGTAGATGAAATGTTGCCGCTTTAACACTGCTGCTGAGATGTAGCACGAATCGCAAAAAAGGTTAGCGGCAGGAATTACTGGGACCGGTACATTACTGAGCAAGGTGACTACTTCGAAGGCAATGGGACTAAGACTTGTACACACATACACACACTCATATATATATATCCAAAACAAGGAATCACCAAAATATTTTCAGGTGCCTAAATGATAAAAAGTATCACATTAAGTAGAAAACAACTATTGATGTTATACCATGTATGTACATCTATAGAGGAGTGCAGCTACCCTAGCAGCACAGAATACCGAGCCAAAATCGGCCCAATATTAGGGCAGTACCGATCAATGTCAATCAAGGTTGGCCCAGTGTTGGCCGATAGCCTGTGCTGCTAGGGTGGTGTCATGTGTGTAGTCTATACGTAGGGGAATTCGCATGTCTTTCCCATAGGTTTCCGTTATATGTTATGCTAATGGTTTATTAGACTGAAAAGAAAAGGTTAGACGCCCTGATATATTGGCATGAACTGCACCGATCAAGACGTCTCCATTGACTCTGAGCTAGTTTAGCCAAGTTCCTTCCAACGATAACTCTACCATGGCTCTAAATTTTGTGGTTCATGAGATTTATTTTTGACACATATAGATGGACGTACAAAGTCAGAATATAAGATCCCGCATTGTTAACAATAATTCGTGCTGTGCTTGAAACCTAAATTTGTTTATTTTGCTCGACGGAAGCTTAACGATAATGATTACAAACTGCTGGTATACACATTTAGTTCGACTTTGTGCATTGTCTTCACGACTCCTACTTCTACCACTAGAACGCTTATCTTCTCTCGTTCCAAGATATAGTTCGTAAATTCTCCATATTCCTGCAGCGGGATTCAAACCTGCAATCCTTTTAACTTGTAATCCACCACAATAACCACTACCTTATGAAATATCCCCCGAGTGGATGTTATTTTATTGGTTACAAGTCGTAATTTCGTGTTTCGAAAGCAAAAACATCCAAATAGGCTTAAATTTGATACTGAGGAGGTTGATTAGATCTTGTGGTATTGTTATAAACGCTGCTTTTTTCATCTTTCTCTGATTTGGATGTTTCTCTTTGTGTAATATATCACATTTAATCCCAGTATATTCTGACAGCCTCCTTCCACGAGAATAATAAATGTCATCTACCTACAAATAGATGAACACAACACAAGCACTCAAAATGGATAACTTAATAGTTCCAATTAACTAAATACTCATGAAGGGAGCCTGAAAGAATACAATGGGATATACTCGATATACTTGCTGTGGGCAGAAAGCGATCATTCGAGAAAGGAAAATTACAATACTCCGTATTCACATAATCCACTTCTTTTAGGTTGTACTTGAAGGTCGCGGGTTTGAATCCTACCACGGGAATGGATATTTGCGGATTTTAACTAGGTGTGTGTATATGGTCAAATCGTGACGGACCGAAGTTAAAAGTTAAAGTTATCTTAGGTTGTAACTACTTCATGTGGACTTTCGTTCTTATAGATATTTCGAAGTTGAAATGTCTTATGTTTGGTCAAAGGAATGTATGTACTTTATTAAATGTATTTTGTCATAATTAGGTCAAGCTGAGTTGAAGATATAGGATTTGATTTACATGATAAATGCGTGTACTGGTTTACTGGAATTGTTGCTATTGATTGATTATAGGATTGTCGGTATGCGAATTCCTAATTTCTATATCTGGTTGAACTACACCGTTCCTTAAAAGAAACTTATGCTACGAAATGTTGGTCCATGATGTATGCTGAAATAAAAATGCAATACTATATTTCCTACAAGTAATCCTTCGTTGTTAGTTTCAATTGGGTTCAGTCAGTTCACTTTGATCAAGTTGGTTGATACCGGAATACCTTGACCTATTTATTGGTAGATAATAATATATTATTGTCTTCATAGGATATTATTTTCATATTGCTTAAATATTACACAAAGAATAGAACAGAGAAGACTCAAACAGCATTTATAACATTTTATACTAGATCCAATCAGTTTCTGCAGTATCGAATTCAAGTCTCTACTTCAGATACAGGAAAATATAGTTTTGTAGCATACAACGAATAGTAAAATAACAGTCATTCGGGTCGTTTTCCAAAGGATAGTGTTTAGAGTGGCGGACTACAACTCTCAAGGTTCCAAGTTCGAGTACCGTCTCAGACAGCTGCAGAATTCACACATATATCTAAAGATTGGAGAAAATAGACTCTCTGAAAACGAAGTAGAAATAAAATTAAAGACATGTAAACATAAAGACAATATCAAATTGATATGCATAAGGTATGTAGGGTACTTGAAAACATTTGTGCCCACAAAAAACAGCTCAATTTGACGAAGCTTCAACTATATTGTAATGAAAGGGTGTACGAGTGTAAAACGGTAGTTCAGTTACATGTTTATTCGATATAATCTCCTTGGGCAAGACTGACGGATTCAGTGCGGGACCTGGTTCGGCGATAAGAGCGAATCAAGTGGTCCTTATTCATTTGGGACAATACCCGGAAAATGTTTGTTACTATCAATTACAAAAACACTAGACACATATTATTAGTCCATGGAATTGGAATCGAGTGAGTTCGGAAGCCACATGTTTGGTGTCACAAGATCGTGGAAATTTTAGGCCATCCATTGTTGGGTATCATGAGCCGTGTAGGCATATGATACACAGACAGTCTCCTATTGATCAAACCATCTATGGGTAATTTCAAAACTGTATTAATATTTCAGTAAAGGGAACAGAAATAACGCAACACATTGCTACAAGATCTAGGGTGAAATGACAGTTTCCCCGCCACTCATCGTTCCTAACACTATTGCCGTTGCCGGAAACTTGATGTACCTACACCGTAGCATCATCCGAAAGAATTGCACATAACCATCGGTTATTTAGTTTGTTCACTATTTGGTCCTGACCTAAGATTCATCATCAGTGAATAAAACAGAGCATGCCACGTTCTCCTACGTTCTTCACTTTGAGGAGTAACCGCTTTGTAAGTATCAGGCAAGTTCCCGTGTTTTCGAAAACATGAAGTGACCTCTTCTCATTACATATGACTTCTAAGTGCAGGTTCTCGTGTACCAGACGTCTGATTATGGTCTATGAAACCTGAAACTCCGGGGTTAACAACAATGTTCTGCATGTGCTGTATAAACTCGGGTTCTATTTTGGAGTCCAAAGGTTGAGCATGCCCTTTTCGATTCGACGCAGATACCACACTCCCGGAAATTAACTCGTTTTCTACTTAGTGCACAAGTAATCTGACAACTTTCAAAAACCTTGCAACCCCTAATCCACCGTGTTCTGCGCGGACAGCGGAAACCAGACGGCAACGTTCCTCTTCATCTGATGCGTCAAGTTAAATTCAACCATGATACACTTGAAACAATAACGTAATGCATTACTTGCAACAGAGCTATGGGGTAATCATCTCACTTTCTCAAATGCACTCTGTTTACCAATAGTATGACATTATTGCCCATAGCCTTGAAACGTTGCAGTCATTAATAATTTCGGTTCTCTGGGTTGTACAAGAAACCAAATTGAACAAATAGGAATTACCAAAGTAATTATTTTTCGATATATTTTAGACAATTACTAAAAGTTTTGAAATCAGTAAAAATGTAAATATAATATTAATTAAGAAGTTCGAATGCTAAACACTTCATTTTGGATTTAACACAGTCATTTTAGAGGATGTGAATAAGATTAATTTGAAAACGTGATCACTGAAAGCAAAGGATACTTTACATTTTAGCGCACTTAATACAGACACTGAGAAATCTATAATTGAGATAAATTAAAAGAATAAATATTATAAAAATAATGAAGAAATAAGGTTGGGTAGAATCGAATCTAAATCGAATATACATATATATAAATGTAAGCGTGGTTTGTCCGTGCGTGCCGCTATAACTCCGCAGCCCACCCCTGCAACTCCATGCGGATTATATGGTATGGTAGCCCTCCATCCCCCACATATGAAGAAGGCTTCGGTTTGGAACTGCAGGAGTTGGGTTCGGAGATATGGGTGTCAAAAGAGGGCATCATACCAATGGATTTCTTATGGGAAGTCGGTGAAGCAGCTGGGAGTCGAGTGTGGAAGAAACTGATACTGGCCAGAATGTTCCTGAATGATCTAGAAAGTTTCAGAATGTTCCCAGAATGTTCCAGACATTACTAGAATGTTCGCAAATGTTGGAGAATGTTTCAGAATGTTATAGAATCTTTCACAAGGTTCGAGAATGTTATAGAATGTTCCAGAATGTTATTGAATCTTCCAGCAGGTTTGAGATTGTTCTAGAACGTCCCAGAAGGTTCTGAACCATCGAAAAGACTTCTGGTTCCGGAATGTTCGAGAATGTTCCAGACGGTTCTGAATGATCGAAGGGACTTCCTGTTCCGGAACGTTCAAGAATGTTCTAGAAACCAGAAACGGAAGTACAGTATTCTCTGGAACATTCTCGAATTTTGCATTATCTTGTTATGGTGGGGATACGTTCCAGTTCAGAAGGGTATGTATAGGCGATGGCGAGACGCATGCGTCACTCTTTTGGAAATCGATTAGCGCGGATCAACGAAAAGTGAAAGCGATAGAAAGTGAAATAAATTTCAGTGAACATTTTTAAACGTAATAAGTGAAAGTTCAACACTTTATTCATCCCGCACCAATGGGCGATTATATCAGCTAACACGTAATAAAAACTGAAGTAGAATTAATACAGAAAATTCTGTGAACGAAGTTATTCAAAATTTCTGAACTGAATAAAATAATAGTACTAAGATGATAGGCTACCTAACCTATTGATAAATTTCAATTTTTCATGGTGTTCAAGGACCGTTTTCAACAGGCTTTTAATTTTACAGACGAAATGTTCTACCATCTATAACGAAAATCAAAGTGATTCACGAGATAAAAATACACACTAAACATCAATTGAGTGGCTTATCGTCAAAGCGGCGTACTCCTGGAAAAGTGTAAGCACCTCTAATATCAAAGAAAACTATATCTAGTCAGGTATATACATATCCTTTCAAGGAAATACCTAAGGAGGCGACCATTCCAAAATCTATGCCTTCGGTGGTAGTAAGTTCGTCTGATGCGTTAGGCCAGCGTCTCCAAGGTTCGGAATTAGAATGCCGATTGAGGTATGGATGTTGTTGAGTTTTAGAAAACTTAACGGCTAATAAAATCAAGACAAGACATACACATTTTACGAAAATGTTTAAATGAATGACCAGTAATGTGAAATGTCCACTACCGAATAACAAATGGAGTTTTACGATTCAACTCAGAAGATCCAGCTACTAATAAGTCTGCTGGCGATAGTTTGAAATATATACTAACGTAAGATAACCCTCCAAAAAGTTTAATTTAATTTTACTTACATACAGTAACCATAAAAGGAACACTTCTTGTGCCTTACAAACGTTCATAATGTATCTTATATAAGGGTGTACAACATTATTAAAAAAATCGCGGTCTTCGATCACGGAGAATAATACTGAACCCTTAGCAGTCTATAACATATTGCAGTACATTAAACCAAATGCCAATTTGTTCTTGTGACAATTTTTGGAAACAACAAAGAAACGTAACTAAGTTGGCTATTTAATTTATTTATAACCTTTAGGTTCTCAGGTGAGATAGGGTGAGGAAGATGTTTGAAAATAGTCGTCCCGGGCCTAGTTTCTATATACTATTCCGATGTTCTTCTGATATGATCGACGAATATCCCTGGATGTCCGAGGACTTTCTGATTACTAAACCAACGCTCTATCAACTCAGTTCGGAATGTAGCTAAGTTAAACCTGCTTTTAAGCATTTTTATTTCATTTTTTAAATATTTATTTATGGCCTTTAGGTATCTCAGGCTCAGGCCGACTGATTTTGATCTCACGCTTTAAATACTGTAAAGCTCTTCAGCAAACCCAGCTTAAACTAGTTTTCAGATACTTAATCATCTTTGCATCGACACTTAATGCTACAAGCGGGCATTTCAAACATAGGGATGCATATTGTGGTAAGGAGACATATTCGGACTTACTTATTATTTCACAGTATGTTAACAGACGACAAAGGTATGCATTGCTAACAAACATGCGTAGTGGCCAAAAGATTTAGAATTTTCCGTCTTTACATTAAGACAATTTTACGATAGTTCCAAGAAATTAGTGCGCTATATTTGAATTAGCTATTAAACTACTTTATATTAATGCTTTTGCATGTATTTTATGTGAACAGAAGTAATTACAACCTTGTATTGTAGCTCACACCCTATTGAGCAGCCCTCACACCTCCATAGTGTGGCGAAGAATGCACTTGAAACATGACTGTTGGAGAACAATGCTTTCGTGAAACAATTGTTCCCTAAATGCTCATCAAAAATTTGCTTTGTGTAATATAGCAATTCGCTCCACATATTTTCCTTCGTAAGAAATAATGTTCACGAAACATTTCATCCGAAGGCTAGAAATGGAATCTGTCTAATTTACAAGGATTTCTATTAAAATATTCAATTTTAGTATTTAGCTTGATTTTCCCTTGTGGAATCAGAATTTTCTAGTTTGTTTACCTACTACATCTGCATTGCTCTCTCTCACGTGCTTTATTCATGTTAGAAACATTGTCAACTCAAAATGAAAACACGAGAACAATCTCGCTTTTTCACAGAAGTTCACTAGTAGACGTGCTTAAACAAAGGACAAGCAGAGTCCAACAAACCGGAAGGGCAAACAGGAGCCGAAGGCAAAACTCCTTTTGTTACCCTTCTTGTATCCCACTACACAAACTCATCGCACGTTTGTAGTAAACTTCGTGTGTTCTACGGCACTCCGAACAAAAATAACATTTGTTTAGTAAACTTTCTTTTAATCTACTCCACGGCAAACATAAGTTCAAATATGGACACACTCAACGACAAAAGTTGTAAAACAACACGAATTGTTCAACATTTCAATGATAATTTTCCGTCTTCGTTAGATATACAGAAGAGCCATCCACTAAACATCATCCGCATTGTATAAACGAGATTAGATAAAGAAAGATACGAATATTTAGATACAAGTTGAACAAAAACATGTAGGGGGCTTAGTAATTTTGTAAAAGCAACAAAACACATTTTTGTAACTACAGCGTTGGAAAATTACAAAAATATAGAACAAAATTCACACTTTGTGCATATAAGCTTCTGAATTCTTTAAAACGTTTGAGTGTAAACAACGAACGTTTGTTTATCTTTGAATATCAAAATTATAAATTTAAACATTATTGTCCTTAGAAGGTATTTCTCTGAGGTTAAATATATTATGGTTTTACGTTCATGTGTGAAGTTGTTTATGCTCTTTAAGGAACTCTGGGTCAGGTCCGGACAGGTTAAGGGAAAAAAATATTAAAAAGCAGTTGGCCACAAAATAAACAATTTTGTGAACGTTGCTTGGAATTCCCACTAAATTTCCGTAGAACTCTTAGTATTTTATGTTGTTTCATTGTAATTAAGGAAACCTCACGATGTTTTTCCGATTTCAGTTCTGCGCATGCGCAGAATCAGAAAACCTTTTCTTATCATTTCCCTACTGGTGCGTCAGTCTTGTGTTCAATACTGGTGTAATATTTTTTTTCTGTTCTTAAATTCACCTTTCAAGAGTTCTCCAAAATCTGGATATATGTTAATAATGATTACCAAATATTTACAATGGCATGGCCACTCAGTACATTATATATATCAACTCTTTAACTTTAGTGCAAAGTAATTTAATTTAGTTCAGTTTCAGAAACAACTTGTCATGAGTTAACGTTCGAACCAAAATAATGTTCATACCAATAACTAAACCAAGATTATAAAAATCAATAGATCTATGTGCTGTTTAAATTCTAAACTTACTCGAGATATGTCAGTTATCTAACCTCATCAGTCCTTTCTCTATTTAGTTAATAGATAAAACGTTCCGAGGGAAATTAATTGCAAATGATTAAATTCGAATGTAGCTTTCTATTAAATATGAATAGCTTGTGTAACGCATTTCATGTACTAAAAGATGAACTAAAAGCTCTATTTGTTTCAAATGTTACTGGAGTCCTTTTCCTCTTAAGTTCCTTAAATGATTTTAGATCGTTTTCTTTAGTTATCGACCTGGCAGTGATTTATGATTTACCCTCTTGATTGCTATGCTCTAAATACGCCAAAGAAGACATGCTAGGTAAGGCACAAATTTATATTAAATTTTAGGGATACGTTCTCAAATTAACATACTGAGTTTTTCATGTATTTTTAAAGCAAGGTTTAAAATGATGTGAAGTTATCTCTTTAGGATTACCATTAAAAATATTTAAACCCATTTTCTTCACAATATATTATTGTAAACTTAACGTAAGCTCAGAGTTAGTGTACGAATCGTAGATAAAATAAATATAGGTATAGAATGTCCATGGTATAGAGCTTCTTTCCTGCCATCTGGCGTTAGCCCAGCTGGACTAGAAATGAAGTACCGTAATGCTTCTTTGTGATTTTGTCAAAATTATTTCCTTAGATTTTAAAAAAAAACAAAGAAAGCAACTTGAGCTGCGCTTCTAATACTGCCTCTTATTAGTCTGCAATACATTTAAATCGCCTATATTTTGTTTGATATACAATCATGATTCCGTTTCTAGTTCGGCTTGAATGACACCAGATAGCGGGCCAAGAACGCAATTATTGAACTTCGTACTCTTTAATTATTTTCTTCTCTTTGATTTGTCGCTATGCGATTATGGTACCTCGGGATCAAAATGTTCTATGAAATCTTTATAGCTCGTTTGAAATAAGCAATACGCTAATATTGAGAAAGCCTGAGTTCATACTGTATCCGCTTTTTTACTTCATTACTAGGGTTACAAAAGTACTTATTAACGCAGTCTAGGCTATATGGAACGTGTCGAAGATATACAAACAAATGATGATTTAAAAATGTAAAGATACGTGCTTTTCCTTGAAGTTCGTTTCTTTCCGCGTAACTCTGCATGTGATACAATGCATCCCCCTCACTATCTTTTAATGATTTCCAATACAATGTCAAGGTAATCCATTTTTGTGTTGAAGAAATATGTCGAGTTGAGAATATCTTTTAACCCAAGAGAGAGAGAGAGAGAGAGAGAGAGAGAGAGAAAGGATAAATATCTTTCGTGAAGGAGAAAGTAACATCAATGAGGAGAGTGTTGGCCTCTCGTTTGACAACTGAAGCAAAAGGATGACAGTCTACAAGGGCACAGTTACCACAGCATGGGTAATCCATTACCGAAAAAGCAGATTTCGACAATATCCATTTACGTTACGCTAAACCAACTTTGCGCAAGCGAACCTTCCAAAAACTTTTGCGAGTGGAAATCTTTGATCGAATATTGATTCTAACTGAAGCTGTGAGTTAGAGCACGCGCTCACTATATTGTGAAAGAAATAAAATTTTATCTGAGTCTATGTTCCTTTCTTACCTATGTCAGCTTTTCATCTTGCTATCATTCAAGAAAAACACAACCTATATGAAAAAAGGAAATCTTTGACAATTCATCCTTCGCTCTTCTTCCTCTCTAACCCTACAGTCTCCAGAAAGTAATTGTAGGAGAATACAGCTTCAGCTGCGGGGTGTAGATGTAGGGATGTACGCATGCGTGTCTATAAGTTCACTTGTTGCTCTTTCAAAACTGTAAGCCGATTATATTGGTTGTCATGGCAACCGTCTGCGAGAGACAGAACTACACACATATATATATACACACACAGAGAGAGAATAAAAAACAGAACTGGGAAATGAGGGAGAAAGAGAAAGAGAGAATATAGAGATATCGGATAGATGGCAGCACTCGGGCATTCAGACTGACAATTGGAACAAACTAAAGGATTGGTGCTCCCTAGTGAGATGCGTACAAGGGCGCAAGACTAAGAAATTGGAACTCGCGATGCAAAGAAGTGCTCAAGACGAAGCTATGTCTTAATACATTATCTTCTCACGTAAGGATAGTTAAGACATATCTATCGCTAAATCATGTATCATAATGACCTACAATATTTTACTTAGTATAAGGTTAAAGCTCTTTTATTGCAGTCATGTTAACTGTTCGTATATAATTTAATTCGTGATTTATCATACAGCGAGATGATGGAAATACAGTTATATTGTGTTCTAACTGAGTTCCACGTACATGAATATTCTTCAGAATCTGTTTAGCATAAATAGTTAATTACTTGTTTAAATATACTCAGTTTGAGGGAAGAAATGAATTAAAACATTCACAACATGCATGAAGCATCGTAATATTTAAAGAGTAGCAGGTACCTACTTGTAAGTTTAGATAACGGGGTACATGCTATTCTGAGATAAAATAGTTAAATACCTGTAATTTAAAAAAAAATATGTAGTAGTTTCACGCACTACTAACACCATCGACATCCCACTGCCTTCTAGGTAGTACATGACGGTAAGAATGTGCAAGGTTACTTACTAAGGTGGGTCGAAAACTAAAAAAAGTTTTAATTTTCAAAATGGGTAGTTATAAAAAGTTGTGGAGGGACGTTGTGAATATATATATTTTGAAGCCGACAAAAATGGGAAGATATCCTAGTGTGCCAAAGAGAGAAAACTGTTTTAAAGGGGTTTGGGGTATGCAACTCGCCATACAAGCAACAATTTTCGTGGTAGTTATGACCCTATGCACTTCCATAATTACATCTTATCATCAGCGTCGACTCCAGAGACCATTAAGGTATCTTTTACTTATTTATTTATTTTTTGCTTTTCATAGTATTTAAAACAAGCCGTCTGTAACTAATTTTTCGATATTTCAAGTGTCAGCTTTCGGCTATGCACTGTGCAATATGTAGTTCTTAGCTTGTTCCTTTTTAAATCAAACAACCCAAGACTCACAACGGGGACGTCACTGCACATCGCGTACTATCCATACCCGCCCAACCACTCACCTATATGATACTCTTTCTCTCTATTTTATCATATAGTTACTTGTATGTGATTTGTATCTTCCCACATTGTGTTTCTCTCTGATTTTGATTCAGATGGACCCATGCCTTATACGTCGACCCACGCAGATACCTGAAGCTTTTCTGATAATTTTAGAATGGTGTTCGCTGCATGTCCGGCAGAGTATATACATTGGTGTACAGCGACTCTACCATCACTCATAGATATACAATTTTAGATTAAAAGTTTCGCAAACGCAGGGAGACCCTGTAACTTTAATTTTGTCCAATACATTATATCGATTTAATATAATGGATTTAAATTCAAAGATGTCACACGAAAGTCGCTAATGCCTTATCCATTCTGCAGCATTTTCTTTGGTCTGCCTCTCTCCTTTCCTTTGTCTTCTGCGTGAAACTGTTAAATGTCTTCTGATTTTCTCCTTACTCTCTTGTCACCATAACTCTTCTATAAGCAAGCTGACAATGTGGCTTTCTTTTATCGCAAATCATTGCCAGTAACATATTATCCAGATGTGCAAAGAATGCATTTCTCTACATAACTTTATCGACGACCATGTTCTTTTCCAGAGGCAAGAATCAAGACTGATGAATCATTCTGAACAAATGTTTCGCGTCATCTTGTAAAAAATGCTATTTTCTTATGGAAAACCGAAATGTTAATAATAAAATCTGTTTAATTAACTTCACTTAACGTTTTGAGGCCGGCCTGAAATTTTGGTTCGGTCTCGAGTTTTCACACGAAACACTTCTATCAGCCTACTATGGATCTTCAGTACCTGAGACACGATCAGTGGCCATTTGAATGCTCTGTTGCTTCTACGTGCACACACCAACAGAGGCAAACTACTATTATGGAAGTTTCGGGTTAAAAGCTTTTAATGTTAAGTGCAATAGGCATGAAAAGAAACTAAACTTTCCTTTACTTAGTGATGACCAATGTTGTTAGAACAAGTCCTCAACTCTAAAATGTTATAGAAGTTAACGTAGTGGCTGCAATAAATCTTTAAGAATATCTGGCACATAATTCATTAACTTGTTAAAGCTACGAAATTTACTACATTACTCATCAGAGATAACATCTTTGGTGTTGACATTGATCCGCAGTATTTGTATGAAGTTCAAATTATTGTGTAAAATGATGGATGTTTGCTAATGAAGTGATGTGCAATTAAACTCATCACAGTCTACGTATTAGGCCTATGTTTGTTGCACTTAAAGTAATTGATTCGAGAAAGTACAATCAAACAAACATATAGGAGATCAATTGTTGGTTATGCATTCAGAGCTATAAATGAGATTATTGGCTATAGTAAAGTATTACTCTGTACAATGTTGATATCTCTTATTGCTCTGTTTACAATTAATGTCATATGAGTTTGGTAAAGGAGCTACATATCTAGCCCAAGTAGAAAAGTAATTATGAATGCTGTCTGTGATCTGTGATAAACTAATATAATTTCAGTTAATTTAAGATTATGTTTGGTTTCTCTCTTTAAGCAAGCATACTTGAAGTAAGATGTAATGAACATTATTTTTCAGTTTGCTCATTCTCATACAAGAATTCAGATAGTTCACGTGAAATAACTAACCTAATATAACGTATTTAACCAAGTTTGGTTAGAATAGGTACATTAAGTTGCCAATGTAGTAAGGGAGGCATGTTGAAAGTAATGCGTACGCAAAACTTCTGCAATATTAATAAATGATCAAGAAAATTACACACTTGTGGAAGCCACTTAAAAAAAAAATGCACACTTCCTCACCGAGCCACTCCATAGACTGATTCTTGATCTAAGGGGTGCAAGTCTCATCACCGGTGCAAAATTTTATCCTTGCGTATTTGAAATTGTTCCAATAGACATGCATACCTCTTGTTTTCTCAGTATCAAGTCAGCTGTTCATTATGAGAAATCCATTTTCCACACACATTTCGGTATCCCAGATCTATGATCATCGTCTGGACAGGATTGCTACCACATGACAGTTCCAGCGATAGTGAGCCTACGATCCATCCTAATCTAGTCAATGACTATTTTTTTTGTTTTCTTCAGTTGCAGCTGTCAGTGATCTTTCACTTCGAGGTTTGTCTTCCATACTAATTTTTCTACTTTAAGCTTGTAGACGTATCTTCTCCTTACCATAAATCTTTTTCAGCCTTTCATGGATGTTGGCGGCAGTACATTGCTGTCACGAACTCGATAACAGCCCTTTGGTTATGCTTCACATTCATGGTTCAGCAAAGCCTAAAAAGGAATTAAATTGGGATTTTAATACTTTCCGATATAGGCTTTTGGTATGTCCCTCTTATTATAACTGGGAGCTCATTTCTATTTGTAAAGATACCATAGGCAATATGTTTAGGCAATATGAACAAAAAATGCATTAAAGTATTTGACAAACTATATACTTTAATACTTTACATAAAATATAGACATTAAATCTTTTATGACATATATAAAACGACAGCCACTAAATCATCCCCGATGTACCTGTAATACAGGTCTCGCTACTTATAATAAAGCTGTCTTAAAATCCAACATCTAACTTTTTAAATATAATTAACAACTGAACATCAAATTGCATAAACAAGCAAAGGTTCTCAAATTTCGTAATAGTCTGTGTTTTCCTTTTTTGTCTTTTACTACTACGTCATGCATTATTGCAACTATACTCAGCTAGGTTCCTCGATTCCTCCAGTTCAGCTCGGGAAATGGTGGGACAGATGACGTAACTTGATACACAGTGTTACCAGCGTGTCTATTTACTCTGAGACCAGCCTCATAGTTACGAAAACTTCTTGGAGTCTTCGTGATAATAAGTCTGGCTGTGTTTTGTTACGTTGTGCGCTGTACAAAATGCACGTTCTGTTCACTTCTCTAAAACTCCCTTAAATCTGTTCATAAAAAGTGTACATAATACATAAAAAGAGGTGTTCCATACTTTCATCTGCTTTTTTAAAGATACAATTTGTACTCATCTTGTGTATTTATTTTCCGGAATGTATAAATTAGCAATTATCATGAAATTAAGTTGATTCTTATACTAGAGATATCAAAAAGACTGCATAACTGAGAAGTAATCTAATAATTAGGTATGGGTAGACAGTTAGTTTAGGGAACACGATAGAGCTACAGTAATTATTAAAAACTTCTGTTTTCAAAAATGAAATTCCAGATGCATTTTAGAGCAGTGAGGATGATGTTGCTTGAATACCCAAAGAAACTATCGATCAAACAAGTGAATATTCAAGTGAAGTGAGGAAGAGAACAATTAAGCTCAATGGATCACCGTACGCGTAAGTTGCCAGAGTTATTCATGTCCAAATAACTAGTAGTTTACCTGGATAAGGAAACATGTTTGTTCATCATAACTTAACTTTTAACATCATAACTTAAGATATTTCAGATCGTATATATCACGCACTCGCCTTTTAGCTTACGAAACTATGGTGAAAATAAAGTAAGTGATTATGCTTATAAGTACAGTATTATTATTATTGCTATGTCTTCATATTAAAACAACTGAATTTCTGAAAGTCAATAACCAAAATTATGACGCACACTGTCAGGAAAGGAGAAGACCTTGCGGAATACATTACACAAGCTCCAGTTTAATGTTGACTTAAAAGGGCTGCTAATAAAACCACTAAACGAGAAAGCAGACCTTTATGTAATTTGCGAGAAAGGCAAAGCGTGTAACCACACAAAGCTATCGTTTTAACATATTTACACTCTGTGTGGAAGTGAATACGTGAATTGGAAATCAGATGCAAATCCAACATGATAATTCCATCAGATCTTTCAACAAATTGCAAACTGTGACATGTGAATGCACAATTAAACTTTACACAATTACGATGAATAAGTTAATATAAAATATTGGTGCTGTGTAATTATGCTAGTCTGTAACGTATTCCTCTCAGCAAACTTCATCAAATCTGGCCGTATCTTTAATCCGTATATAAAGAACTTTCAGTCAAAACTTGTTTTTGTTCATGATTTAACGTAGTAACATAGCATCGCAAGTATCGTACATCTGTAGTTGAGTTGGTAGTGTATTTGTTTCACATTGTAGAGGTACTTGTTTTGGTGCCAGTGGAAGACCATCCTGAGTTAGTTTTTCCAGAGATTTCCTCATGCACAGTAAATGATAGGATTGTACCTTCAACTTATGCCCTGGCCAGCTCTTTCTTGCATCCTTTCTCCAAAATGCCACAGATAAATTCAAACTCAAATAACATAGCAAGTGACCGTGAAGTACCTTGGAATGTCCAATCCGAAATTTAGTATAATAATACAGGCCAACAGAATGGTTGATTTGATGCTAGTAAATTAAAAAGAAACTATATTATTTGGATTTCAATGAGATCATATCAAAACGTAACCTGAAACTTTGCTAGAAGAATATACGTCCTATACAGAAGGAATATAAAAATAACTGCCCAAATAAACAGAAAGGTATCGAGAAAGGGGCTAGAATATTTATTGGTCGTAGTATACAAAATGTGTACCTTTTATGATTTAATCAAGAGAAGTCACTTCTGTTTTACTTTCTTCATGGAATGAAACACTGCCGAGTTGTAACGTCACCTTTCATACCGCAGCACGCTTTGCAAGAACGTATTAGGAGGTCTGGACACCACTAAAATTCATTTTTAAATAGACAAGATTTATATGGATTTTAAACAAAGAAACAGAATTTAGGTGCTTTCTAACCTCCTAAATATGTCCCTGACGGGGCATGCTGTTGTGTGGCAAGTGACGCTTCAAACTTTCATTCCATGACGAACGTGTAACAGGAGAGACTTCCGTTGATTGACTCATAAAAATGCACACTTTCAACACTTGCACCAATAAATATTCTCGGCCTTTATCTAGGTACCTTGAAGTTAATATGGCCATTTTCTTCTCTATATTGCCTCTGTATAAAACGTAGATTCTCTAGCAAAGTGTCAGGGTACTTTTCTACATGATCTGCTTGACGGTCTCCTTGTTAGATTAATTTGGTAAATGTCACTAACTGATATGAACGAGAAATGATAATGAAGTAAAATTAGTACATATAAAGACTAATGTATTAAAAATACTAAATAATTTTGAATCATCTCTCTGTTTAATTCGTATGCTCTTCTACTTTTAACACACAAGTATTCTACTACACAAACTATTTTTGAAACGGTCGAATCTTACTGATTGAAACATTTGTTCAGTTAGTTTTTGTGCACTGAATCATCTGCGCATCTTGTTCAGGCTGTTGTTTCTTGTGTACGTTACAACTGTTTCATTTTGCCTTAAGCAAATCATCATTTTCTAATCTGAGAATAATATTGCTAATATACAATACTGTGTGTGTATGTCTTCATCAGTGTGAAATATGTTGCTTTTTCTAAAACCATGCGTTATAATGGTAGCTCAAAAACGAAAGGGTGTTGACTAATTAGCAAGTGTTAACTTGTTAAATGATCGAATGATTATCATATGAACTATTTAGCCAAACTTTGCTGAAGTAATTTTATATAATCTTTAAACATCTAAGGTCTGGCCAGGAGAAGGTGAGGAAAAATATTTTATAAGGTAGTCGCCCAGGACTGAGGATAAACCGTGGGATAATCTCTTATCTGCACTGTAAAAAAAACTGTGACGTTAATTGAATGTAAAAGAATCGCGTTTTTACGTTAAAATTAAATGTAAAATTATTGTGAGTAGAAGCGTTCATGTTCAAGTGGAACGTATATTTTACCGACCGTTTCAAAATCATATTATGAATAAAACCATTACTTTTTGGATCACTGTTATATTCAGATACATTCATGAAAAAAGTCTGGCAATTTAGCTGCATCGAAGCTTCCAGTAACGTGACGTATATAACACAAAACATTCAGTTTTCAGAGATACTGGAAGTTACAAAATTTAAAGGATGATTCGTTTAGTTAGAAGTCCAAACTGCCAGCCAAAGAAATTAACACAACAAAACAGTAAAATTAATTATCTTTCCACATAGGTATGAAACTGAGAAGACATAAGCTAAGTTACTAGCACGACTTGCGCACTATTAAGATACACCATATTTTAATCACTCCTCGATTTATAAATTAGTGATAGGAATACCAATGGAGGACTAAAGTCTTACGTCAGATCCGGCAGGACACCATTGTAACACGCCATATTACTGTCTAAACAAACAGGTGTTTAACAGGAGGTTTGTAGTGTTCGATATTTAAGAACTAGTTATGATTTTGCGCATTGATCCAGATTGTCATCATTACAATGAAAGATAAACGTGATATTATTTTCTGTTTTCAAAACTGAAACTTGACAAGGAGGTGGAAGGAGCCAATTTCGTAAGTAAACAAATTTCTCGCAATGCCATTGAACGCAATTTTGAATACGTTGATATAATAATGAGGACAATTCGTCGTTGATTGCTGAGTTCTTGGTTTTAAAAAGGTGATAATTATATCTAAAAAGCTTAAACTGAAGCTTCTAATTCGGTTATAGTTAATAACACACACTCAAAAAGATAAATACAAGTGCTAAAATGAAACTATTCTACTCTATGTACAGCTGCGCAAATTGAAATTGTAGGTAAAGTATACAAGAAATAAATAAAAATTTCGAGAGTTAATAGTACTTTTCTATGTGTTTCATAAAAACATAAATTACTGGAACAAAATTCGCTACTCACCTCAACTTATTATATTTACTGTTTATGTCCTTTCCTGCACTTTTGGTCGTATGTGCATCAAATCTCTGGCTTATGTAAAGAAACGTACACGTTTAGACTCCACAGCATTTTCTACTCTTTAAGCCAGTTTCCGCTCGTCACCGAAATAATCAACAGTTCAAAAACTAATAACAGTCATTACTTGCAAACCTGATTTTCTTCCTTTCTGCTATCAAACTTACTGTTTGTTTAGACTTGGCCTCCGCCGTTGCTATGGTAACCAATCGGATGTGGCGTCAAGACTCTAGTTCTCCATTGATTAATAATATTTCCCATTTCTGGGAAAATATGAACAAGATGGCAGCAGGTGGTAAACTAAACGTTACGTAATGGTTTATAAAATTGTATATGTAACCATATAAGTAAACAGGTGATATATAAACTTGAGTGACTTTCAGTAAGTAAGATTCCTCGAATTTTACGTATAAAATTACTGAATGATATTTAGATGCAACAGATGAATCTTTCACACCAAAGTTATATGTAAGAGTTAATGCTATGTCCATTTCTTCCGGATTTAGAGGTGGCACAGCTAAATAAAATTAACAATTTTTAGGAGTATTTGCGTACCTTTTCATCATGCATTCTACGCCGTAGCCGGTTGATATCCTGGGACTTCTACAACCACGTTTGTCCACAATGTCATTTGGGTTGCATAGGCACCAGGCGTGGACGCATTTTACATACCGGGAGGTCGTATATGATTGGAAGTAAAGGTTCACAAAACAGGATATCACATTCGAGAAAGAAACTCATTTTATCAGCTCTCAAATATTTATCAGTAGTCAGTAGTACATATAATATTTTAATGATATTATTTTTACGAAGGCGGGAGCGATCACCTGTGGTCTACATCAACACACCATCACGTGGGATTGAAGTGACTAAATTGCTTTAACATTTCGTTTCTCTTAAAAGGTTATCATTTTATTTTAATAACGTTGTTGCTGACAAGGGGAAGACCACGATACACTGTTGCAGAAACCGGAGTCAAATATAACCCATCTGCTAGAGTGTGGAGATATATGTATCGGACAACAATTTCAGGTTCGTTACACAACAGAGAGAGGAGCTAGAGGAGGCAAGATCTCGACGCTCACTGAAGTGAGATAAAGACAATAAATAAGTTAAACTTGAATACTTGGAAAACGATGAAAGCAATCAAAACGAAATTTTCAGAACACAATACTAAATAGATGTAGTTTGTAACACTAAAAACAGGCTTGCTATCCGAAAAGCAATGTTGCCAAATCACCAAAACATTGATTTTGGTAATTATTACATATTTAAAAATTCACTTGAAACACAAAACAAACTATTTATGTCACGTCTGGTGACAATGTTGCAAACTACAGTATATACATAAGCTACAGTAGTGGGGAAATGTGTGCGTCCTCACAAGAAGGAATGCCAAGGATAACATGAAAAGCAATAATAAATGCGGATTCTTATGAGAGAACATCCATAATAGAAAAGGCCGAAATGGGGATTAGCAGCAGTGTTACTATACCATGATATCATTGTGAGCTAATCGAGCACATAAAGTTGCAGATAATTTAAAGTAAAATAAATAGCGTGGAAGGAAAAACCGTGTCATATGCAGCCAGGTTCGTAGCATGGTACAGATCAACTTGAATGCCCTGTGTTCATAAAGTTTACACGCTCAGTGGTTCGAGTGTTCCTAAGTGAATTCGCTGGTCCAAAATCCAAATTATATCTTCTCTAGAATGCTAAAATGAAGAAGATGACGTTCACAAACTGCTCTTTCAAAGCTCATGGCCAGAAAAATTGTCCTTGACCTGCAACCAATTTTGATGTGATATGTTTGTTTTTATATTTGTGTGTTGTAGTTTATAAAGCAATATATTTAATATGTAGGAAATGGGGAGAAAAAGAAGACTACAATTAGCTGGAATGTCAATATTGTTAGCCATCAGCTGAAAATTGCTTAAGTCCCGCTAAATGTACCGCTAGATGAAATCGTGGCTACGTTATTTCTTGACTAATTATTGTAAATTTGATGATCCGGTGCGGTCCTTTAAATAAAAAAAATACATCTTAACGCTCCCATATGTAAAAGATCAATGCCGAAGGTTAAATCCATGAAGACATAAGTTGATCGATTAATTGTTTCGCTACAACGACAGTCCTGTGAGTTGAGAGTATTTCTTGTGAAAATGTCTCTCAACGTGACAACGGCTACACAGAAGAAATCCAACAATAGTTCCCTAGGATAGTTCCTGATGCAGAAGCAACTCACCGTATCGTGGAACGTTTTTCCATAACAAAGGTTTGGGGAAACATATGAGTTCTGGATGTTTCCTGCCCTAGTAGGTCACCCACGTCAGAGTTAAACGTTCACGAGATCTAGTACAGGACACTTGGGAGACAACATAAGTCTTCGCGGTGATTGGGACAACAAGCTAATGCGCCACAGAATAAGTGCACGACATTCTAAACGAAGAACCTGTGTTTCTTTTCCGTACATAGTGTGGTTTTCAGCATCAGCTAGAAGGAACAGATTAAGCCACTCATTCTCGTTACTGCAGATGGTTCCATGAGTATCTGTTTTAAGAAGATAATGAAATTCTAGAAGTGACTTTCTTTGCTGACGAAGAATGGTTTTACATACGCATATATGCTGATGTAACAACAAACATAAATCAAATTACACTAAAATTCACTGGTGATGGTCTTGTGTAGTATTGTCTGGACATCCGTAGTACCGATTTCGAACATCTCATGTTGGAACAAGTTTGACGTGATACATATTAGTAACTGTCAATTTCGGTGTATGTTAAGATGTACGTACTCTGTATATATACATATCCCGTATTCTAGTGGTTACGTTATGGACTTCAAGTTGGCACTGGGAGCCCGCAACTTCGAGTCCCGCTGCCGGCTAAAGCGGCTGAAGATTTTCATGATTGTTTCATCAGTCGAATATCAGTATGACACATATTAAAAGGTGCTGGTCATAAAAACTAAATAAAATTTACCACATTGTTAAGTTCTAACTGAATAGAAATAATGATATAATTGAGCTGAGAATAAGGAATGTTTATTATGTAATAAACGCAAGGACGTACAAATTGTACACCGAAATAAATACATGCGTTCATTCAAAATTATTCCAGGATTACTACCACTTTATTTTAAAAGATGCTGTGTTATCTGTTAACACAGACTTTGTGGTACATGGAACTGGTGTTCTGTTTTGTTAAATTTTATACCGCGTTGTCGTGTTATACAATATTTAACCAGTTACTGATATTTATTATTTACCAGATAGTTTCCAACGTGTAAAACCCGAAGAACAAAGATTCTTTGACAAGGAAGGCTTCAATTTCCTGTAGATTAACCATAATTTCAGTATCTCAGAAATCCAATTTCTGTATGTAGCTCATGCTTTTAATGTATGTTTGATATGTTTGAATTATTTGTCACGTTGTCTTGAAGCTGCTTCGCAAATAATATTAAGGTGTAGTCAATTATCTATCCTATGCATTACTTGTCTTAAACACTTACTTATTCCTTTACAATGTATTTATTTCTGAATTTGGTTGTTTTTGGTTTGTGCAGTGTTTTGGTTGAACTAGATTAAGGTATAATTGGGGGAAGATATAAATGACACCCCTGTAATCACTTATGCTTAAACACGGCACCACACATAACCATAAGAAACAGAAATCACTTGATTGGTAGAAACTTTGATATTTATTGATTTGTTCAACGATATATTACGCACTTCAAGCATAACAAATTACTATCTTCCTTTAGAAATGCGTAAGTTCTCAACACATATAATACCAATGCTCAAATACTTATTACATATGAATCTTACCATACAAATAATTTGAAACTGAGAATCATTCCAGTTTATATCTGACATCGACCTCCATTTGTTATTTCAATCTTTCTTTACAATGAAGTTTGATTTCTTACGTTCAGTTTTAGGCGCAAATCAAAATCTCATTTACAACATTGATTTGAACAATGCCAATACTTAGAAAGTATTTAACATAACCGCGCATCGATTACATTGGGAAAGAATGCAACTACTGTTGCCAGAAACAATAACTCAAGCTACGAATAGCACCCAGTGAAGAAAATGTGCCCCAACCCCGACGCGTCGGTCCGATTTTTGCCGCCATCAGCCCGGCGTCGAAGGTGTGACAGTCGGGAAAACGGGGGCTCGACGCCAAATGGGCGCGTTAGGCAAAAACTCCTGTTGTTAAAGTGGCCTAAAGAACGAAGCTAAGAGTGATCTAACTAGCTTAAACTGATCCTTGCAGCGTACCAATCACACCAGTACATTTTCTGAAAATGGTTGGCAAAAGGATGGGAAAGTTTTTTTGCCTCCCTTGTCCCGACTATGGGGTTGGGATTTGGTTGGGACTGGGGAAAATGCCTACCATGTCCTAACAAGGTAAGAATATGACGACAAGAATAATCGAGAAGAAGGCGGGACACCAACTATCTGAGACAGTCAGCAGAAAACAATTGCAATTAAAATCAGTGATAGTAACGATGCATCTACAATAATCAATAATGTCTTCATTGTAGAGATTAAAAAACTCAACTGCAAATGTCAGTTAGGATTGTCGGGATTCACTCGGCACTTGTTATGAACCTGACTCTACACCGACGGTTGAAATGTTGGCGGCAGCATTTGTGGGAAGCCGAATTCTGGCCGAGGGCTGTAACGCTCTAATATTAAAATATGCTTATTGCATTAAAACATATTTATATCTTAATTTAATACGTCTTTTCACAGAAATTTGTATTGAAAAATATAAAAATTTACAAAGCCAGCAAATACAATGAAATTAACTACATGTTTCATGTTCTCGTTTGCATGTTGAAAGCATTAAATGTTAAACAATATTTCAACGAACATTTAATTTCGTTAATAGGACGTTAACCTATGACATAGATTTCGTTTTATGTGTGGTTTTACGGCGACATATTACACTTACTGGGAACTAAAACTTTAATAGTGCAGCAATGATCAAGCTGTTAATGAAGTGAAACTTCACATAAGAAAGAAAAAGGAAAGTATTCTTTATTTTTATTTGTATATGATGGTGAACAACGCGTAGAAACACCTTCTAGACTTCTTGTTAATACAGATACCGTAAAAGAGCAGCAACCTCACAACGTGAATAAATGAATGAGTGGATAAGACGACGAGCTACCACCAAGAAGTACAGAACGTTCCTATCTTCGAACCACACAGCAAACGCCGGGTGCCCGACTGTGCCACTCGGGTTTTGAGCGGGAATTGGTCGGGCCGACGACGGCCAAAATTAGAGTTTTTCTGGAAGGTTTGTTCTGCCTTTGGGGTTGTCGTCCTGACGATCGGGAAGCGAGTGCGGTCCGACCCTGACCGGTGTCGGCTCAGCGGAGGGCCGACCCTGTTTTCTCCATTGGGTAATATTACATAATCGAAAAAAGAAAGCTCCACGCCTAACCAAAATATGACATTACACAAGCACGCACTTGATACATTGAAATAAGGAATAAAATAATTATTCTCACAGAAAGGTATGACTCATAAGTAAGTAATAAAAAATATTCGTAGTGTATACACTGACCATTAAATCTTCATGTGTTCAGTATTTTGAATAATATCAGTATATCTTGTCGACTAAAATAAGCTTTGTAATAACAAGAATAAAGTAAGTTATTTTCCTCGATTGATTTCATACAAAATCACACTAGACAAAAGTTGTAAATAAACTGGAAGATGATCCATGCTAATATTTCGTTTCAAACTGGTGAAGTATATAGGGTAAGTCAAAATGATGGACCCGATTTCATAAATTTATTTTGTGAAATATAATGAACATATCTTAATGTGAGCTACGCGCAAGGAAAGGCAAAAGTTCAAAGTTTAGTTGAGTTTAGTTTATGTCCCGCGTGGTTGCATTGTCTACCGCTACGCGGCGCTGGAAGCAGTTAACGAAAATGGCGCTGACTGGAGAGCAGAAATCGTTCTGTGTGCTGGATTACCATGTAAACAACTCTGTGATGAGTGTTCAACGGCATTTCCGTACCAAGTATGGCAGAGACCCACCTACTGGAAAAACCATTCGTACGTGGTATGAAAAATTCAGAGATACGGACTGCATCGGTAAGCGAAAATCGACTGGCCGTCCTTCAGCTGAGGAAGAGACAGTGGAACGTGTTCGCGCCAGTTTTGTGCGGAGTCCACAGAAGTCTACCTACCGGGCAGCGAGGGAACTTGAAATGCCACAGAAAACTGTATGGCGAATTCTGCGGAAACGTTTACAAATGAAATCCTATCGCTTGCAACTGCTACAAGCCTTAAGAGACACTGATTATGCTGCTCGAGCGTCTTTCTGTGCTGATTTTCTCACGTTAATGGAAGAGGATGGGTTCGCCGAAAGGTTACGTTACAGTGATGAAGCGGTGTTTCACCTTTCTGGGAATGTGAATAGACACAACGTAAGGATCTGGGGAACTGATAATCCCCACGCAGTTGTGGAACACCAACGCGATTCACCCAAGGTGAATGTGTTTTGTGCCATTTCCCCTGAAAAGATTTATGGGCCCATTTTCTTCCTTGAACCTACTGTGACAGGACATGTTTTTCTTGATATGCTGCAACAATGGCTCCTTCCACAGCTCGAAGAGGATAGTGCAGATTTAATTCTTCAATTGGAAAGTGCCCCTTCCGCATTACCATGGCAACGTTCGGGATCATCTCAATGAGGCATTGCCACAGCGCAGGATAGGCCGTGCATCTCAGGAGGATCGAGTTCTCATTCGTTGGCCACCTCGTTCCCCCGATCTGACCCCGTGTGATTTCTTTTTGTGGAGTTTCATAAAGGATCGTGTTTACGTACCACCACTTCCAACAACATTGGGTGACCTTCGCGCCTGCATCACAGCAGCCATTGCAGAGATTGACCGTGACACACTACACAAGGTTTGGCAGGAGATAGACTATCGGCTTGATGTGTGTCGTGTTACGCGAGGTGCTCACATAGAGCACTTGTGATGTGACTGAAAACAACTTTGAGAGTTACCCTTCTTACCACATGTATTACATTCAGATATGTTCATTATATTTCACAAAATAAATTTATGAAATCGGGTACATCATTTTGACTTACCCTGTATAGTTCATCCATCGAATAATTGAAATGATATTAATCTTCAGAAATCTGCATTCTATTTATGTGAATACTGTCATGGTACTGGAAATACTTCAGTCTGGATTCTATAACAACAATTGATAGTACAAAATGTTCAAAATGTCTCTTCCATGTCATAATACTAGTAATAACCTATTTGATCACGTTCAGAAATAGCAAAATATGGAGCGGAAAACCATAGAAGTGTCTATTCTGGAGAACAACGTTTGAAAACAGTTATCTAAGCTATAATGGTATAAACCATGCAATACGCCTATTTAAGCAAACAACGTTCAAATATAGCTTTATGGTAGAAACCATAAAATACGACTATACGATAGCACAACGTTCGAAAATAGCTTTTTTTGTTATTATGGTAAACACCATACGAAATGAATGATCACTTGAACCACGTTAAAAATAGTGCTATGGTAATTTCATATAAAACATGATGAAAGCAACATAACAAACTTTTATTCTGAATAAACTTGGACAATAGCAAAATCTACTATGCAACATAAGAATTCCAGAAATAAGAAAGTATGAAATTCTTCTAATTCATTACTGTGATCTACGTGCTATATCTTCTTCCATGTAACAGATCCGAAATAATAGGTTTTAATATCACCTAACCTTCCACCAGAGAATTCATTTTGAGCTTTATCTTGACAGATTTAATTTAACGTAATTGCTTTTCTAATTCTCACCTTAGAAATCTGCAATTAGTCTAATATCATTTCTGCATTGACATTATATGTTGTCTTAGACTGCGCATTTCTGCATTGTTTTGTTTGAATTAGAGTAAGATAAAATTAAGGAATATATAAAAGACACCCCTGTAATCACTTATACTTAAACACGGCACCACAAATACCCATAATAGAAATCACTTGACTCTTAAAACCTTTTATGTTTATTGATCTGTTCAACGAAATGTTACAAACTTCTTGCATAACAAATTAATATCTTCCTTTGGAAATACGAAGTTCCCAACACATATATCTGGTGTATTAAAAAGTAATCCATTATTTTTGCATGACATTGAAGGCTTGACTTACCATAGTTAGAATGATCCGATTTAGGTCACATATGCGCCGTTTTGTTCGATAACGTGTTGCCATTTGGAAGATAATATCATGATGCCTCTCTCATAGAAGCCCTTGTCCCTATTGGCAAAAAAATTGAGACAGTCGATTTTCACAAGCCTCTCTTGAAGCGAATTTTTCACCAGCAAACGTGTTCGCCATGGACAGGAACAGATGGTAATCACTCGGTGCCAGGTCCGGACTATAAGGTGGATGCATAAGAACCTCCCAACCAAGCTCCAGGAGTGACTATCGATGTGTGTGGCCTGGCGTTGTCCTGGTGGAATACAATGCCTCTCCTATTGGCCAAAGCTGGGCGCTTCTGGGCGATTGCTGGCTTCAGACGGTCCAATTGTTGACAGTATAGTTCCGAGTTAAGGGTTTGGCCGTAGGGGAGCAGCTCATAGTAGATAATTCCCTGCCAATCCCACCAAACACACAGCAAAACCTTCCTGGCCGTCAATCCCGGCGCACCGCGCTTCGACCACGACCGTTTTTGCGTGACGTTTTCGTAAGTGATTCACTTTTCATCACCAGTCACCAACCGCTTCAGAAATGGGTGGCTTTTGTTGCGATTCAGCAGCGATTCGCAGATGGAAATTCGGTCCATGAG
>JAGDQP010005264.1:55708-79522 GCA_022664845.1 Lepisma saccharinum
TAGAGACGCTTCTTAAAAAGAGCAAGTATCGAGGAATCCCTCTTCAGAATGTAAAATGTATCATAAAACAAGTTCTTGAGGCTGTTGACTACCTACATACAAATTGTAATGTCATACATACGGATATAAAGCCTGAGAATATCCTTCTGGCACTGGAAGAAAGTGGTTTGAAGAAAATCGCCTGGAAGGCCATAGATGAAAATGAACTTATAGATCGAATTCCTCTTCACACTACTAGTCCCAAGCAACTTCAATATCGTGATGATATATCTGAAGACGAAGAGAGTGAAGAGACAGACGACGAAATAGAAGTATCAGGTTCTTCTTCCGTGACGCGGAGCAAAGCCATTCGGACTTTAACTTCGAGCGGTGATTATGACATCATCTCTGATTCAGACGAAGATGATTCATATTCTGATGAAGACAATTTATCTGAGAGTGATTCAGAAACAACAAACAGTTTGACCCGTGAGCGTAATTTGAGAAGCTTAAACTCCGGATGCAACTGTTCCTGTACTAGAATTATAAGTAATACATTTATGAGTAAACGAAAAAAATCCAAATTAAATCCCGCTCATGACGTTTGTCACATACCAGTGAAACTAGCTGATTTCGGAAACAGTATTCGGGCCCACCAACGCCTTTCACAAACCATTCAGACTAGAGAGTATCGAGCACCGGAATCGATATTAGGAGCAAATTACGACACAAGTGCAGATATATGGAGCGTTGCATGTCTCGCATTTGAACTCGGCACCGGAGAATTTCTGTTTAAACCTCATTCGTGTAAGTACCACAGCAAAGATCAGCATCATCTGACTCTTATAACTGAACTCCTTGGCCATATTCCTCGTAGAATTGCAATGTCAGGAGAAAAGTCTTCTATGTTTTTCAATCAAGAGGGTAAGCTCAAACATACACGAAACTTAGAGTATTGTTCTATGTATGATTTGTTACGAGAAAAGTACCACTGGGACAGAAATGATGCCAGAGAATTTTCCAATTTCCTTCTTCCAATGCTACGTTATGATACCTCGAAACGCGCAACTGCTCGAGAATGTTTAAATCATCCTTGGTTGAAATCATAAGTTTATTCTCCCTTTATCCTTGTATCAAGAGAACAAAGCAAATCAAGACGAATTTCTAAATAGTTTTCTACCTTCATTGCTATCAGGCTCATACCATTATTGCATGAAATGTCTTCAAGATTGAACTGAAGAACTTATCCTAAAATAGATTTCTGAAAATCAGCGACTGCTAAAAACATCATGTATATGAATCTTCGGTAATAAACTTGTTGGTAACAAAATTTTTCAACCCTTAGCTTATTTGATTGTCACATCTTACTAAAATGTCATTTGCTAGTAATATGTTATTTTTTAGAATATGTCTTAGTAGTGAAGTAGTGAACTTTCGTGAAGCATATTGATCTATATCTAGCTTTACGTTGAGATAGTTATACGTATTAGGAATGTTACTATATATATTACCAAAAAAACAAATTATAAGTTAAATTTTATGATCAGAATGGGAGGAATTATACAATATGTTTACTGAATCATATTTATATATACAGAATTGGAATATCTCAAAGTGAGTTCTCATTCTAATGAGCGATGGTATCGCTATGATTTAACAGAGCCCAAAAATACATACAATGATATTAACTTATTTGACTAACTTTGGGGTTTATGCCAAACTCGTTAGTCTTTCTTGATTCTTGATACTACAATGCCTATCGATAAGATACTAAAATGGATGTAAAATAAACACTTTTATAAGAAACTAAGTACATTTTTAAAAAGTCAAGCAATCAGAACAAGAAGACTAAGTTTTATATAATAATTCAAATCTCGCAGTAAATAATGAATCATGCACGCATTTGAACAATCAGTAAATGTTATGGATTACATACAACATTTAACCACACACAACGGCGCAGAGTATTAACTTGAGATCAAACAAAACTAAGTGCAAATTTTTGTCACCCTTCACATATAGGATGCGACATAATAACTAGACTAAACCAGTAACCGTTTAGAAAACTGGAGTGGTAGTAATCGGCTTGTGCAAATTAAAATTTGTGTGGCCTTTCTACAACTTTGGATCAAGCTTGTATATTGTAGGTGAGAGGACATGGAGAATAGGTCGGTCTTGACGTATTTTGAAGTTATCATCCTGGCTGGAGTGGCTGAGAAAAAAACTGGAAGAACGTCAGTCAGGATGGGCAGCCACATTCGATCATTCCCAGAACCATTCTATTGCTAAGCCAACGCTTTACGAACTAAGTTATAACCGTTCAGTGATACCGGCTTGTGGCTTTGTGTAAAATTAGTTGTGATTTTAAAACCAGAGTTTTAACTTATTTACTTCAGTCAGATGGGAGGGAGTCATGGCAATATAATTAATAATAAGAAACCCAAGGAGATTGATTATTTATTTAATTCAGTAAATGGAGGTACTGTAGGTTTCACTTATTTTATAACATAACTAACGAGATATTCAATTGGGAAGATACGTAATATTCAGCATGCCTGCCGAACAGATATTCTAATTAAATTATTTGCTTACACTAAGTAAACGTTCTTACGTACTATGTGTATCTGATTAACTTAGAACGGCAAAATTAAACTGTAGTTTGAAGTAGCAAAGCTTCATTAAAATGTTGGATAGATTAATAACATTGTTAAAAGTAAAGATTATGTGTAAGCCAAGTGTTAATAATCAAAATGTTAATCAATAAGTAAAGGAAAACTTTAATCAGTGCAATCGAATAGACTTTACTAAAATATCCAGTTAGATTAGGTTAAGTAAAATGCATTTATTTATCATGAATATTGCTGATTAATGCGCATTAGATTAGTTTACCTCTGCATAATCTTCGTTAGGTTAGATTGTATTGAAGTGCACACAAACTACACAGAAGCTTTATTACATCCTAGCTGCATTCAGAAACAGTAGTATAGATTGCTCTTTGATTTCATGCCTAAATATAAGTAACAAGCGTTAGTCCACGCATTCATGCAATAAGCCTGCAACAGAACAGTTCAATGTGCACACAGGTACAAATTAAACATAAAATATCACAAATATATAACTTCAAAGAATCTCGGTATTCATGCTTCATCAATATCAGATCACAAATACTGACTTCACTTAGAGTGAAACTTAACTTTGCCTGATCATGACGTAATTCCAGTATGTTATAGCTGTAATTTCCTTAAATTGAGCAAATTCTTGTTTAACAGATGATCATATATTAAATGCTTAAAAATGCTGAAGTATTTATTTATTAAACAGCTCATTAGCGCCTCAACGAGAAAAATCCTTTTACGAGTTATTTACTTTTTAACGTTACAAATCACCATTAAAAACAAAGGATATCTAAAACAACCATTTTCGAAGTTCCATTAGTAAAAATGCTTTTCTAAGAATCAATATTTCGTTTGCCATATGACCAAAATACAATTAATCGTACATCTCGGATCAAAAACTAAATTTCCCAAAATAACCATTAAATTGCTCCAATCTGTCATTCGTGACAATTATCCCCCTCGAGAAAATGTGAAAGAGATTTAGCCATATCCGTCTTTAATATCAAGTATTATAATCATTGCGTTCTCTCCAATTTCATTTACACATCCTTTCTCTAGACAGGTTAACCACCTTTCTTTGTTTTCATTAAATTTTTCATGTTGCAGATATTTTGTGAATCAAAATCCTTGCAATATATCATCAAGTTTGTTTACATTTCTTTTCCCAAACACACCCTGTTTTGAAAGAATTCCCTGAACATTCTAGTTTCTTCTTGATGTTCATCTTGCATAACCCAATTTTCATTTTCCAATCCAATGCCTAGTTGCAAATATGGTTTTCCGTCTTCACCAAATTTTATATCATTCGGGCCCACACCATCAATCTGTAACAAGGTTTTAAGTTCTTCATTAACCTCTCTAACTTCTACACTTTCTTTCTTTTTGTGTTTCATTTTACTATGGTTTTCAACAGAACTAGATTTGGATGGCATACTCTCCTTTCTATTATCTGCTATTATCCTCTTTTGGTAAATCTATTTTTTGCACAGGTTTGGTTATTATTAGAACAATATTCACTATTCACCCTTGGTATCTCCATGCCCATTTGATTTACTTCCGTGTGACTATTTCTTTCCTGCAAGCACAGAACCAACGTTTGCGTATTCCTGCTTTCATACGCTTTTATACCAGTTTGAGCACCATTAATTCTTATGATATGGTCATCAGTTTGAGTACCCTGTACAAGATTTACCACTGAACCATTATTTGCAATGTCGCATTCCGACCGTTGTATATCATTATCACCAAGGCCAACATGCTCTACGTGACACACTTGAGTATATTGCTCATTAGTACTGTCTACTTTGCCTAATACATCACCACAATGTTTAGCTTCCTCAAATACTGGTATTACTCCTGAATTAGTTGTAATTTGTAATAAAAATTTAAATTCAAATTCTACCAGTTTCTAAAAAATCAAATTCTCGTTTTAGAATCTTGAAAATATTGTTTGTAAATCGTTAATAATTTCTGTAATCGAATAATATGTGCTCTTTATTTTCTAAATGCGAACAAAAGGTTTCTATTTTATTTCGTGGAACCCGACTAGAACAGAAATTAGCGTATTTGCTAAGTGTTTTTGAAGTTCAAGAAAAATTCCACGAAAGTTTTATATATTTTCAAAAAAGTACATATGCATATTACGCGGTTCTCTGTATTCACTCATATTACCATAGGGTTGAGAAGCTGCGAGTACGTACACCACACACTGTATTTTATACTATTTGTTACGGAAATAGATACGTTTCGCACAGAGGATTTATTATGTGAATGTCGTACCGAAATATAATTGAATAGATTGTTCATGGCGAAAGTTTTATAAAGTCTGCGCAGTGTATCATAGTTCTTTCATTTCTTGCTCCTTTGCAAATTTGTAATTTCACTTTGTAGCGCAAATCCAACCATATGTTAAATTAAGTGTAATTACAAAAATGATTAAGATAATTTACAAACGATTATGTTTCAAAGACAAGAAATTCATTACAAGAACTTCGTACATTTTTGTTTTTACGTTTTGACATTACATTCATTGTCACACATCTTATATTTGTCTGTACTAAGTTCTAAACTATGAAAACATTTTCTACCAAACGCTAGTGGCATGCGCAAACACAACGCTAGAATACAGAAATGCTTACCTAAAATAGCAGACAAGTAGTTAATAAAATCCTGAAAAGAAAAGTGGAAAATATGTAATTAATAATACAGTTACAATCATATTTACTGTGTTACATTTAACCACAAAAGACTATTATAATATGAATATGAACGGAAGTTATACCAAGCTGGGCAAAGTCGCCTAAAGGCCTGACAAATTAAATTCAAATTATTCCAAAGGTTATGAAACAAACAACTAGAAATCTTATACCAAATATCTTTATATGTCAAATAAGAATATAGAAGTAAATTAAGTACTTCAAAAAATAGATAATTGTCGTTTATGATTCTGCTGTTATGAAAGAGCCAGTTTTTAGCGTCCATGTCGTTAGAGTATGTCACTGACGTCATCGATGCGTGCGATTTTATTAAACGTAGTATGGATCGCTTAACATAAACAAACCGACTCCCCAAATCTTCTGTGAAATGTGTGATAGATTGAAAATGCATATAAGGAAATAATCTAACCTGACTTTTCTAATCTACTTCTGTGAATTATGTGAAATGTTGAAAATGCCAAACGAAGTAAACGCGATCAATTATTTATAAGCAGAAAAGTTGTTAAAATGAGGTAAATAAAACTTGGGTCCTGTACGGGGATTGAACCCAGGCCTTCCGTCACTCTACTCTTCAGACCAGCGGAGACCTGCCTAAAAGCGGTTTGCAAATTTTCTTTATCATTAGTCGTAGTTGAAACAGCAGCTCATAGATGGAAGCACCGCAAAAGTGGTGATACATTTTTCCGTCATGGAAATACTGTGGAGAGACTTTCTGAATAGTACTTCATGTTTTATAACCAATGAGATTACCTACGTCAGCCTATCTGTACTACCAATCAAAATGTGGCAAAGTCCCTGTGTTAGTTTATTATGCACGACGAGAATCTATATACAAGTGCATATTTATGACGATATTTGTATGGTTTTAATATGCAAATGTAACTTGTTAAAGCGTAAGTAAACTTCATGTGTAGACTAACTTAAGTCCTTCGCCTATATAGGCTCACCTTGGCATGGTCGCTAAACCTGCTAATAACACACAAATAATTATCAGAGTATATATATTTAATTTTAGTCTTCAGATTTGGTAAATCATGAAGATATAGTTGATATCCAATCATTTCCAGACTTATTTCAGAAGTAGAAAGAATAGACGCTATAGGTAAGCAAAGAAGGGCGTTCAATCAATCCATTAAAGACTTTACTCTTAGATTCATAGTTACTTAGATTTAAGTTCAAATTGCTTCTGAGCAACTGATGTACTCGAACCTCTTTTGATTGCACCTTGCAATTAGAATGTCTGAATTAAGTTAAGGCAGAACTCCTATATCAGTTTCAAATAATATCAGGAGTTTTGTTTTGAAAAAGAATAAAACGAGATATAAAATACAAACCCAGAGCAATTCTACATCAGAGCACACAATGCTTTGAAATGTAATATATCAAAGTAGTTATTAGTTGATATGTCTTGTGACATCTAGTGTAGGTTGTGATTGAAGCGACATCAGGCTATCTGTAATGTACGACATTCTAGTGTAAACTTTGAATTTATAAGAAATTTGTGTCCTCGAAAATCTATGTATAACGAGAATATGGAAAAAGAGCATGATATTAGAATAGATCCTACTTCTTGACACTTAGTAGACAGATGTGAAACGTGGCACAATGACAAATTGTTCGCTGATTAATGATTTCAACCGAGCAGAAACAATCCGGCTGGAGAAGAGGAAGAAAAAGAGAGAAAAGACGACCATCCCCAACGACCAGACTGATTTTGTTATCAGAAAATCGATTCAGAAGACAACACATCGACTCCAAAGTGTCACTTTTCAAGACATCAACGATCTTCGTTTTGAACCTTCCTTTTTGTGATGGGAAGAACAAAAAATGTAGAAAATAGAAAAGATCGTAAAAAACGAAAATGTGGTTGACGAATACAGAGCACGGGGAAAAAAAGAGAAAGAAGTAAAAATTTCGATCTAAGGCCTTTTTCTGTCTTAAGAAAGATCAAAGAGAAAATAGTGAGAGAAAAAAACTAGATGTAGAAATCGTCCGTTTCATCCTTGTTCTCAAAGTGAATAAACAAGAAAACTAAGGAGTTGATCTGAACTGCTGCTTGAGCTGTGGAGAACAAAACACAGCCTACAGCTGCCACACCAATGTTAACTCTCTTTCGTTGTAACAGCAATTCAAGGTGAAAATCCTCTCTTGATTTTCCACTTCTACTTTTCCTCAAAAGTTGTACAAACGTACTCATGGATTCAGTGATCCGTAGATTCTCGTCTCGCTTCAGGCGGCAACAATCGCTGTTGCTGCTGCTGTGTAAGACGGAACTTTTACAGACAAGATTTGTTCGGACGAATGATTTTCCTAACGTACAAAAATACATTGTACACCCACACACAAAAGGAGTTCAACAGAAAAGGTGACCGGATTTCCTCTAGGTACATACAACTAATAATCATGATAATTTCATTGCTCTATTGCTTTCTTCTTGTTCGTACGATTTAAGCTCGTCCATATTGTTACTAAGGATGTACTTGTCTATGAATGCATTTGAACGAAGGATAAGTATCCAATTCCTAAATGTATTTTGAACTGTGCTCAGGTGAATTACATCCTTGTGTATTGCATCAGTATCCATGGTAGTTGTAATGTAGATTAGTCACTGATAGTAGCGTGCTTTATGAAGTAGAGCCTACAAGTATGTCTGAAACTAACCTTTGAGATTCACATATTGTTGGCTCTGAACGATAACTTAATTAAACGTAAACTAATCTGTCCAACTTACTTTCACTTGGGGATTTTATGTGTAGACCATATCTCAGCAGTTTTCGCTTAACATTTAGCGACACTGACCATATTTAACTACACAGCAAAACTAAACTTTTGTGTAACATTCACATGCATCTATTTTTGTCGTTGTTGGTAGAATCTTACCCTGTAAACGATTATGCCAGCTTGAGAATTCCTTATTTGAGCAGAACTCTCGTTTAGCAAGATATACTACTCTATTAGATTCCTTGCATTTTGCGAACTTCAATTTTTTCAAGTTGTAGAAATTAATTTATTATTCTAAAACTACTATAATGTTCTAATGTGATCCGTACATAATTTGTATGGAAAATCAACGAGTTGTCATAATTCATTACAAACATATCTGAGAAAGTCTATAAATTTCACTGAATTTTAATATTGTAGAAGATGTGTGAAATTGGACAAAGATATCAGAAACTTTAGGAAACTACAGATCTATAGGTACATTTGACTTACTAAATCTTTTTTTTATTTTCAAAGAAATTCAGCAATCATTCTTTTTGTATCGTGTTTGTCATTTTTAAGAATAAATAAATTACGTTTTACCAGATATATCTTGTGTCAAATGTTTTTATTAAGAAGTAGGTAGTTTACCGTCAATGTGGTATTGCAGTAAGGTTCCCAACCTTTCGCCATTTTAGTCAGCGAAGTGTTATTTCATGTGTGTATGAGAAAGTAACTGCAGATGTAGTAAAGTTCTGATATCTTAATTTGATGCTTCTGCAAACAACAGTGAATAGTCAAAGCAGTTAAGTTTACGTAAATTTCGTGATAAATGTTAACTAGTGAGTGGCTGCGTTGAGCCTTGACATTTTAGGGGCCTAGTTGCGTTAGGTCACTAAAATAGCGTTTTGTGCTCTGCTTTCGTGAGGGATGTTCTCGCCTGCGTCTCCCCCTCCCCTCCTTTTTTTTAAGGATGCTTTCTGCTTTTACCAACTTTCTGCGTTTTGGCACTTCTTTTGGGCTTCTTCTATGCATGCTTCGTGGTGCTAGACTAGTGTGTGTGATGTCTTCGATGGTCCTTGGCTGAAGCAGGGCACTCATGGGTAGGTACCCATCTTCAGGTCCGATAGCTGTTCTTTTCTTTTTTTGTTTTCTGCCCTCTCCTGTGACGTAATGTAGGTTTGTCTCATAGGTAGGTTTGATCACGGTAGGTGAAGTTTCGGGTAAGCTCCATTTTCTGCAAGAGGGTGCCACGGACCGCCTTGTTTGCTTTAGTGTCTACCTGCCTTTGAGGAGAGAGATACATTACAAGCTGGAGGCAATGCTGCATGAAGAATGACTTCAAATTTTACTCACCACTATGCAGGACATGTATCGGTTTATTCCGTCCAGAATTCAAGCAGTATTACATTCTGAACATGGCCCACCATCGTATTAATACAAAATGTTCCGACTTCCACAAGTTTTCCCATTATTTTGCCCAATATCTGCCCCATCTCAGGATTTTCTTGGTGTGACTAAGGCCAAGCAAAGTCAAGGAAAGCCTCATTCAAGATAGGCGGTCGCTCAGCGCTCAGCATGACCTTCGTTTCAAATGCAAAGCCAACACAACTAGCTACCACAGCACAGCAAAGTTATTTTTAAAATACTCTCTAATAACAGAATATAATGACCCCAAAGCACTAAATAATGTAACAGTCGCCTAGGTAAATAATGTGTCTAATCGTGAAGACGAATTATTTCCATACAAAATTTTATCAGATTGGAATAGTTACGCACTTTAGGATATGTGATGACTGAAAAGGAAAAAGGTGCAAGTAATATTTTAAAATTAAAAATAAAAGTTCATATTTTATGTATAGCACGAGATCTATATGACACAATCATATTCTGAACAAAGACACATTACTGTCTAATTAATGTGTCTATATGTAAGATACATCTCGTGTTATACTTAAAATATGAACTCGAAATTTTTATTTTTAAATATTAGTGGCACTCATATTAGGCTTTAATAGTTATAATGTGATTAATATTTTCGAAGGAAAGATATAACCATGAAAATATATGTAATTGTCATGAATAGAAGAAATTATGTTGTGTTTCAATATTTGATATAAATTATACTTGACTTTAAATGGTACAACGGTTGACTGCAAATGGGAATGGTAGAGAGACAGTTCCTTTAAATCAACTCAAAACTTTTTTTCTTGTGACTTACAAAGACGTCTAGGACAGAGACAAAGGAAAGATGAAAAGTAAGTTTTTGAGCTACAAAAAGTTAAGTATAGAGACAGACTTCCTTTTGCCCTTCTCCCCTCTCTGTTCTCTCTCAGTTCTTATCCTAGGAGATTTTTTTTACATTGTTTTTTTCTTTCTTACTTTAATAGAGTTTTAGTTCACAGCTTTCTCTCAACTTACAAGTTGATAGCTGAAGTAAAACACCTGGACTCTTAAAAATCTGCTGCTCTCAACTACTCCAAAAGGAGGACATATAAGTTAAAATCTTTAAAAGTTGTGGAAAATCTACAACAGAAAAAAATCTTAACAGTTTTCCTTCTTCTTCCTAGCAAGAGCAACTTACTCATACGAACTTTTGAAAGTTGTTCTACTTCTCTGTAAGCACTATCGTATAAAATGTATGTATTCCTACAAGGGTTCTCGATTATCATTTTTTTTTCTATTTTCATCTATTTTCTTTACTATCTTTATACCCGGATAGGAATGAAGGAAGCTAAATAAAAACTCTCAAGTAAGGACCAACAGCAAAAGTTAGCTAAACATAGTAATGTTCACTATGCTTCCTTGTATACAATAGATTCCATTCAGAATGAAAAAAAAAAAAAAAACATTTTGCTTTAATGTAATCATGTTAACCAGCAAGAAAGCAACTGGGATGGAAAGAATGAAAAGTAGAAATAGAGAAAGATGTAAACGGAAGTCAAAACCTAAGAATTCAAAGTTGAGAAATGCAACTAACTTAGCGTCTTCTTGCGTACTTATTCCAAAGTCAGTTTGAGGGAACTGAGCCTGAATGTCATCTAGTAGACAATTTGCCTCCAGAAAATGCAAGAAAGTGAAATCAAAATAATAGGTTTACCAATTCATTTTACTGTTTCTCTACTATTTACTTTTAGTATTGAGAGCTCCAAATCTTTGTGTTGAAACTTATTCGATTAATGTAATGAATATAAGGCCATTTATTACGGTGGTTCCGCTTTACCAAGTATTTATATCTTTATTTTATACAATTATTTCAGTTAAAAGTTCAGAAAAGAAGCGTTTCCGGTACACTGCAAATAACCCTACATGTTTGACCACTATAATCACAATTTGAATACATTTAATAAGTTACAGTATTTCAAGTAGTGGTTGGCGCAGTCTAAAACAGATAAAAATGGTAGGTATGTGGATTGAATCCAGATTGTGACAGTGACATCAATTTGTTTTACCCAATCGAACTCTGAAGAACTCACCAAAATTCGTTACTTTTTATCGTTAGATATTAAAGATGTTAAATGCTAAAATAAGTAAGCCGAGCTTTTACAGAACATGCAAGTACACAGAAGTGATTGTGTCTTTTAAAGTGTACGAGGAGTGTATTATTCTATACAGTGAAACTTGTAAACTTACTTAGCGTAAAAAGAAAATAATTATATTACATACTTTTTCACAATTAAATCATAAATTACTGTTGCAAGAAGCTGAACGCTATATAACTTAATATTAAAATACGTTAATACCGGTATATGTTTAGAAATTGTCGTCTGTAATAGAGTCCATACTTTAATTAATCACGATAATCCGAACTAACCAGGACATGTCCGTTAAATCACGCTCTTCAAGAGCATATTTTGGCGGTAACACACAGTAATATTTCTAAAGGTTTACTTTGTTTGTAGAAACACTATGTTTATTTATTATGTGCACCGCTCCCTTGCTATTGCAATTAGTTTTCATAATTTTGCTGTTTAATTCCTATGATGTTTAAAATAATCTTCCAAATAAGACAAGAAAGTACACTAGCATCCTTTATTCTTTCACAATCTTGAGAAACTATTAAAGTAAAGCTAGTATCTGCAACTCGCGATGCTTGCTTACGAAATAAATACAGAATGATCTGTCGGGACCGCCGTTACTTATAGTGAATGTGACACACACTTACGATTTATATTTTTTTTTTATAAAATTAAATGCTATAAATCAGGGTCAGCACTAATATTTTACACCAAATTGTAGGGGTATAGCAAATCGAGAGTAGCAGATTTAGCATTTGTTGCTAAATGAATAACTAGTTTCTTAAACCGAACCGAACACGTTCGAGCATTACTCAGGAATTAATATTCACTGGGTTTCAAACTTTATATATCTCGACCAAATCTTTGAAATTGGTACGGATTAATAAAACAATGTACTTTCTGTGCCATATTTGTGAGCATGTTCTGTAAACCTGCTTTAGTTTTAAGGAGAAATTGTCTGAAAATATATACAAGAAATATTGGAAGCTGATGATAGTTTTCTGAAGAGGAAGTTTGTTTTAATATTTCTTTATCAAAATAAATTTTATGCACTTCGTATATATTTTAGATTCGCACCATATATTCGGTTTAGCAATATTTGTATTAAACTTTGATATCATCTGTAGGGATAAAGCTGCTTTCATAACTTCTCAGTTTATAATTTGAAAACTAATGTGAGTTGCGGAATAATATATTTAAGGCCAATTAAAAAATATCAAACTGGACATTTTAATTGGTTTCTGCTATTATCATTCCCTGCATTTTGAACGTTTTCTTCGGGCTGAGCAAAGTTTCCTAAAGGCCTTAAAAATTAAGTTCGAATTTAAATTCAATTTGTAAGTTTTTTATTATCCAGTGACATATAAGTATACGTTTGTCATTGTTTGTGATTTAAGTGAATGCGCTCGCAGTGTTTGTTTTTTACACTAGAAGCAAAGAGAAGCACTTCATCTATATCTTTCACACATCTCAAATCGATCAAGTTTTGATCAAATTCGGTTCACTTTAAATTTGTAAAGATAGGGAGAAACTTTATTTGACAGGTTGTAATGTACGGACAATCTTGTTTCCCACTTTGGGAAAGGGTTTTTAAAAAGTTGTGGTAGCGCAAATAGAACATCAGTCTACTCGGTATTAATCTATTGGCTTAACCAACTGGACAATGAGGAACACATTAAAGTCGTCACTTTCCTCGCTGTATACTGATAAAATAGGCTACTATAATGAGTAAACCTGATTGTATCAGGATATTTTGTGAAGAAGGCGTGTACAAGTATTATAGGAAAAGGTAAGTATTGTGGAAAAGTGGTGCTCAACATACTCCTTCTAAATAAACTCACAATAAATTGTGTACATTTCTTGTAAACTTATTGTGCACTAAATTAATACAGTTAAGCAGAAGATGCAAGCCTATTATTTTCACAGTGTACTTGTAGGAATCAATATTGGAAATGGAACACCTCTTAGAAGAAATATTCTCGTATTTACTACAGTTTGGCAGTTACGATAACTAATTTTCATGGTACCATAAATTTCTTCAGAAACTGTAACCCTTTTGAACGTAGAGCATTGAAAAATTTGCACTATAACAGAACATAATATAGAAGATGAAATGTTGAATTTGGAGAAACAGTACAGGCTATATACGTAAGTCCGTGAACTTGAAATTTTTTGTTGGAATCCGTTGTCCGTTTTCAATTTGTTGAAACGTTTAATTAATTCTGTAGAAGTCTTTAATGAAGACTGTAAGATACTTTCTATAGTCCACGATGTAGTATGTAGTCCATACCCACCAGTAAATATTTGTGTACTATGATGCTGCACAGTAAAAAAATAGCTGTGTTAATTCAACACAATGCAGTGTCCCAGCGTGACTACTACTTATTATGTTAAATCAACAACACAACATACGGTGTTGATTTCCGTTGCAGCGAGATTTGAATATGGGTTGCTCAGTTAGAAGTCGAGCGTCTTACTAACTTCGCTAAATCGTCCTCCCAGTACCGGAATCAACACTGTGTGCTGTGTTGATTTAACACACAAAAAATGGTAGTCACGCTGGGACATCGCATTGTGTTGAAATTAACACAGCTATGTTTTGGAGTGTACATTTTCTTGTCGGTTTGTGAGCAACCACGCTGTACTGGAATTTTCGAACTACCCTGTGTCATAAAACTTTATGGCTAACGTGTAGATGTTGTGCTGTGCAGATGTTTCTTTAGTATAGTAGTACAACTAGGTGCATCGAGCGAACATAATACACTTTTCATACACTCTTTCAAATCAATGTTATTTTTAATCCACTTAAAATATTGCAATATGAATTGAGACTATATGACTAGCAGAAGCCACACCGAAAATTTAAGCTATATCCAAGACTTTGGGTTACATTTTGCTGGTGCACTAGACGATTTGACATGGAATGACCCTGATGTAAAATTGTTTCCATAAAACTAGTTATTGTAAAACTGTATTCTGTCCAGTGGAATTTCTCAAGTCATTTGCAGGACACCACTACATTCCGAAGCAGAGCAGAAATCAGGTTACTTTCGGTGAACCAGTCTGACCCGAACATAGGTGACCCAGAGACATGATCCAAAACTTCACCCGGTGAATCAGTTGAAATGATCTTGATCAGAATGACCCGAAACCCGATCTTGACCCATATGACTAGGCTGACTGTGACTCTGGGACTAGAACAGAATCTTGACTCGATTAACCCGATGGCCCAGTCTTAGCCCGGTGACTTGGTCTTATTCGTCTGGATTTCATTTATCAATATTGCAAATTGTGAGACTCCTTGAGAAGTGAATTTGTTCACGGGAACTTCATTTTCGAAATGTTATTGCTTTTATCCTATTTAATGCTTCAGGCAAAATAAAATATATTACAATAGCCTTTCGGGGGCAGTATTTTTTACACTTCCGGCGGTTTTTTGTTGTTCCCGGTGGCATGAGACTATTTCCACATGAAGTTTTCGGCGCCGTGTATTTCGTGCTCTGGGTGTAACACCCAAGGTCCAGTCACCATTTGAAAGAAACACTGTTCTCTTCCGGGTCTTCGGGTAGAAATCGGATCAGACTGAGTCACCGGATCACAACGGCTACCACGCATAGTCCCTGTCCAAAACTTGCCCCGAATGACGCGATTGACCCGGTGACCCATTTCAGGTCTGTTCCCAAATATTATAATACTTACTTTATCTTGTTTCGGTTTCAATTCCCAAAGTCACATATTTCCTATATTATATGCCTGCTAAACACTTACTGAATAGCACTGTATGTATTCCAGTGTCTATAATGTATGCGTGTGCGTGTATGCACTTTGGTCATAATGAGATTTGTTGCGTGAAGAAATGCAACTTAACAATTCTTAATTTAGCGATTAACAGCTGCACACCCTTACTCCTTCCTACCATCCATCAAGGGTTTCATCAATCACTTGTGATTAAGAGCCTCAATTATTCCCTCTTCAAGTGATGTAATTACAAGGAAACTAACTCAAGACTAATGCCGTTAGAAAGGCAGCTTTTAGCAAAGCCATGAGGTTGAAAGAAGTGATTGTTCCGGGAACAACACTTTTGGTCATTACACTTCGGCAGAATTTCATAAAGATAACTAAAGATTACGCCCGTAACTTTAAAATATATATCATATTACATAAAATTGTGTATGTATTACAAATTACATATTATATATGACAAACCTACTAGTTAGTAAACTTGTTTATATAAACTAAGAAAGGTTTTAAGGATTAGCACTTATTTTAATTCTAAGCACTTCAGAAGTTTTATACAAATTTGGTAAACCATCATATTATTTGATAATCCAATCATATTAATTTACATATGTCTAATAAGATGTTTGAAGGTAAAATACTAACGTTAAATGTATTTTATTTTCTTCTAAAACATTTTAAAATAAAATACGTTCTCATTGTAAAAATTACAGTAACGCTCACACATTCAAAGACAAAATTGAGAATAACGAAACTTCTATCGTCTATTTTAAGTTGTAATTTTCACTTTAATCGAACACATAGATTCCAGGAATGAAACGTGTTCGTGGAGTACAAACCAAAACTGAGTATGAATGAGAGGTTAAGTGCAGATATGCAGGTCAAATTTGAGGTGGCACAGTGAGCGAGAAGTCTGTTCTCTGTGCTCTCCCTAGAAGAGACTACTTCGGATATACCTTAAATGTAATCTGGGTTCAGAAACTAGAAAATTCTAAATTGTGATTCTGCGTTTGGTTTATCGTGCAATTTTTCAATAAAAATTGTTCGAATCTATCAAAGAAAATGTTGAAAAATATATATTTAAAAATTCCAGAAATGATTATTGAATTCCCCACTGTAAACAAAAGTGCATTTGGTTTCCATTTTGCTGTTTGGATGCATGTGCTCTTTCCGATCATGAAAGGAACAATGTTTTGTGAAATTCCGAAGTCCCTCGTAAATAATTTAAGTAATGGTCTTTAAATTTATATTGAAGTTAGGGTATGAAAATTCATATCTGAAAATTTAGCCACAAACAATCCATCTATTTACGGGCAAATATTTTTCTTACTAACATTACAATACGTTTCTGCAGACTTTAACATTGCAAATACGTAAATTTTCTTTGAACTGCAATCTTTATAACACCTTGAGCGCATTGAGAAACACAAAATTTTAATTTATACCTATTCCAATTTTTAAGAGTGCTATTCAATAAAGTTCTCGTCGCTAAATGATTTTATGAAAAACAAAATGAAGGAAAAAATGTATTGACTTAATTTTAACGATATTAATGATATTGATTTTTCAATATGCTGCTCATCAAAGTATCCATAGTAAACCTAGATCCAAGAATGCTTCCAATAACAAGGATGCTATGAGTTTAGTACAAACTAACATAAACGAGGAGCAAGAGTTGTAAAGAATTAAGAGTCAATGAGAGGAAGATACACCTAACCCACAAAGACAATAAAGGTGATATTAATCTTGTCTTCGCCTGACATCTGTGTGCAATCCAATGCATCAATATTTCAGTTTAGATCCAATAATAAATCGATATAACATTAGATTGCAGACAGACATCAGAAAAAAAGAAGTAAACTTTTATTTTTTCTGATTCTTATCGTTCTCTCTCTCACTGACACCTTCAATAGAATGGATCAATCAGAGAATAATTTTGTATTATTATTTACCACAAGCTTAGAGTTCATTTAAATTAGAAGGTTCTGAGAACGTTCCTGTTTACCAGTTGCTGATGAAATTTCAACCAGGGTATTTACAGTTCTGATCTTATTAGCAGAAGACCATGAAATTGGAAGGACAGAAATATTACCCTGCTAAGAGAAAGTATAAGTTTGACCCTTGCAAGGGATTTAAAATGCTGTGATGAAAGTCTAAATTCTGAATCAAATTCACATGATAGAGCTTTCGCTTCATGATTGGAAAATCCTGAGTTCTTACCCAGAGAGCGACTATCCTTACTCTGGCTTTTCCAGGCACATTTTCCGAAGATTCTAGGATTGTAGCTTCAAATCAGGCTCTAATTTACTTCTTCCCTTCATAGCTCTGACTAATCTTTCTGCCCTGAGCCAAGGTGCCTAAATGTAATATCATACAAGTTCTATTGTATGCATGCAAACAAACTGTTAAGCTGTTGAAGGGCAAAAATATTATAGTTACCGGATATTCCTTTTCCTATCAGTTCCAACAATGTGACTGGTTACTTTTAATCGGCAAGGGGCTTCAGCGGAGCAAGTTTAATAAGGGAAAACCATAATTAACTACTTAAACAGTAGTTAACAAAACTACTGGTTTTCAGTATATTACTTGTAAAGACCACCCAGCACCTGCAAATACATACAAAAATTGGTAATATACGTATATATACTTCCAACAATAAGGACAACACTTTTTTTTCTTTCTTTCCTATTTCAAATTCTTATATTTATTTAATCGCATACGTAAAATAAAACGTAGAAAGCGTCAAGGAACTTAAAATAAAAAGTAGAAAGCCTTTCCAGTTTGTGCTTCATACTTTCCTTGTAATATAAATTCGTCGCACCCTCAATTTATCACCTTTTGTCTGTCGTATATCCACCCTTTTCAACATGACGTTAATGGAAGGCGACCGAGACCAACGCGCTTTGCCTTTATGGTTAGTTTACTAACGTGTCACTCTAAGAAGAGTCTTCATCAAATGGATTTTAAAGATGTTGCTCCACTTTCGCCAGTAGCATGGAGAGGTGTTAGAAAAGCCTGCAGAAACTACCAAGATAGAAACTCTCTTCTACAAACATCCCTGTTTTAAGTGACAAGCGTTGGCAGTCAGCAAGCAACTAATACACAAAGTACACAAAATTTGCATATATATAAAGAGAAAGAGAGAGAAGTATGAAGTAGCTACTTGATTAGGGCAGACGAACCATCGAGGTTAAAAGGTCTTAAAAAGCTAACAGTAATATGTATATTTGAAGACTTGAAAGCCATCATTGGCTTCTAGGTGTGACAAGTCCTGTTTTCTTATGTTCTTGTATTCAGCACATCTGTTCTTAATGGAACCGGGAAGCTCTCTACTTTGCTTAAAGCAAATAGGTTCAAGATAGTAGGTGTTACAAATATGAAACTTATTTGTTATGGCTATGTTGTAAAAAATAAACGAACTAAAAAGATTTCGGCTTCTCATATTTCCTGGAGAGTTTCCTTCCCGGTAAAGTACATGTAAGAAAATACATGTAAGTCATTTTATTTAGTATCTAACCGTGTAGAACAAAATATCGATAAATCCTTCTCTGAGCGCAACAATAGAAAAATTCGCCTGAATTTAGGCATGTTGAGTGCAGTTTCCTTGGTCGAGGGTATTTGAGGCGTGCTTATTATCCCTTTGTACTCAAAACGTCGGTTCTGGTTAACTACGTACTAGTCTTTCAAGCCTTTTACTTTTTCACAGCTATGTAGGAACATTTAATTGTAGCCTAGGAATTTTAAATGATGTTCCAATTAAAATTACAGCCTTAAAAATCAAAATCAAACTGCACGTCAGTTTAAATTTTCCACTTCTTGTGTAAAATATCCATCACATTGATGCCATAGTAGCTACTTTCATGCTTCACAATCTCCATATACTCCTGTACTGTCAAAGTCACACAAAATATTCTCAGAAAACCATCAATCTCGCAAATGATTATACTTTTTTGGCTTGTATCACAACAAAACACAGTATCACCAAGAACGAGTCTGTTAGCGGCACTCGTATATGTACATCTAATTTCGGATCTAGCGAGCAATAAGCTCGATTTTGATGCTTGAACTTGCATTTGAAAGCTCTTTGCCATACTAATAGGCAGAAAAAAATATGGTTCAGTAGGATCTCCCTGAGACCCCTAGAGCGGTTCGAAAAAGAATCAGAATTTCACATTTCTGGTGATAACACTAACCCCAAAATCACATAGGCGGCCGAAACTTCGTAGTCTACGCTTCAATGCCTTTGAAACGGTGTATCACACGTCAAAATCAGTGAAGAGGTTCAAAAGTTGTGATACTTTTACAGTCACAGAATTTTCACAAATGATTTAAAAGGGCCTCTGTCATTCTGTCTGTCTTATTGCTTTAGCAGAAAATGGTTGGTACCAGGAGGGGGGGGGGCAATTGTTCGCCTCGTAGAGGCAAATTGAAGCTTATTGTTTTGATAGGAGTTACCGTTTTCCAGATACAAAGCCTACCATGGTTCAGAATCGATCTTTTCTATGAAGACTATGCACTTTGTTTTTAATATGCAGCCTTACAAAATAAGTTACATCAGTATAAGAACCTATTCGCGGTAAAAGGAAGAGTGATGCATGAATTCTACTCACAAAAGAAGTGATTTTCATTTTGCGAGAGACTTTCTCTGTTTCACTATGGGAGAAGAGATGATACTAAGTCTTTTAATTTTATCACAAAGGAAACAATTCCGCCATAGTGACACAAAGAAAGTCACTCGCAAAATGGATATCACTTCTTTTGTGAGTAGAATTCTTGCGCCCCTCTTCCTTTTACCCGGAAGGGTTTCTTGTACTGATACATAAAAGTCAAGAAAAATAATACACAGTTATTTGTTTTAATAGGTTTGTCAAAATGATTAAAATGCTCAAGTAGTAATTTTGGTTCTTCCACGTTGCTGAATTGGAATTTATTTACGGCTTTCAGGCATCTATGGCTCAGGCGGAGATTGGATAGGGAAACAATGTGGGAAGAAGTAGGAGATCTAAGTTGAAAGTTTCATCTCTACAAATTTGCCTGGCGTGGTTGTGAGAAGAAATCCCTTGGAAACCTACATCAGTATGGACGGTTGCTGGTATCGAACTCAGGACCTGCCAAATGCTCTAACAATTGAGCTAGGGTCGCTCCGTACTTCCACGTTTTCTTCATTCTCTACATTATTAGAGCATTTTCATGTGCTGTATAATGGTATCATAATAAGGAGTTACGAGTATTTCGAATTAAAAAACATTTGAAAATTTCTAGACACTACTTAATGTTCTGACATAGCTAAGAAAAGTGAAATATGTCTGGAGGGTGTATGGTAAATTCGAACCTGCGAAATGTGACTAATATCACAATAACCATATACTTTCACCACAACCAGGTGAGTTCTTATACTTCTACGTTTATGAGGAAATAATTCCGATTGTTTCTCCGAAACGGCTCAGTATTGCTTCGAATGTCTTCGAATGCTGTATATACAGAAGCTCTCGCGGAAATCCGAGATGACAAAGTGGTATCTGTTTTGTTAGCATAAAAATTAATTAAAGTGTTCATTTTTAAGAATTGCATAATTTTTGTTTCATTTCTAAACTAAGGAAAAACCTTAACAGATTAATGAAACTTAAAAACTTCATATACAGTAAACTGTCGATTATCCGCAAAATTCGGTTGCGCGGCAATCGCGAATAAGTTAATTACGCAAAATGACCGAGAAAATACACAAATCAACACGAAAATGCTATTTTTGAACAATTTTTACATACAATTACGACTTAATAAACATACAATTATTACTTGATAACAGCAGATTTCTTTACTTACAAGTTTGTTGGTTTACTCTTTTATAAAGAGATCGGTTAACTGTTCTTTTTTTTTTCATGTTAAAACACATCTTTATTTCTGAGTGAAGTTTTTAACAACTTTTTGACACAAAATGATGCATCGTAATTGTAAAAAAAAAGAAAAGAAAGAAAGAAAGTCCGCATATAATCGAAAGTTTACTGTAGCAGAAATATCAGTATTACTTGCTTTATAGCGTTCTAAACATTTTATCTTATAACCCTAGTCCAATGATTACGGTAGAGGACTTCGAAACAGCACTGTGGAAGCAAGCAAGAGCGATTCCTGCTGCCGGCCATTCTTAATGGCCATTTCCAGGGTTTTCCTCAGCTTCACCAGACCCATTTCAAGATGGGACCTAAACTAAGAACCAGATATTTCTTACGGAAATTTTGTCCATCCTTGATTCGGGACAAGCGTTCTCCCGGGTACGTCATTTCTCAGATATTGACGGACGAAAGAGAGGATGGGAAAATAAATTGAGTAAATAATATTATTTTCAGTGTTTAGAACTCGGTTTCAAGATATCGATTAAGTATAAATATAATTCTCTATAACTCTAATTTTCACTATCTCTTGTCAGTGTGAAGATGTATAAATATTCTGATTATCGCTATTTTACTATTGTTTTATTTTTAGACGTTTTGTCAATGTAAATATAACTACAAATATGTATAGTTTTCGATAGCTTGCGAACGATAAACTAATAAATTGAAATTTTCTATTAACATTTTTTTTCTGTGGTGACAGAATTATCATACTATAACTAATCATACTTCTAATGGTTCATAAAATCCTGCATATTGACATTATTAAAATCAATAACGAATGAAAAATCTAGAAGCAGTATTGGAAACATTGTGCTTCGTCAATCTTCCCTAATGAGTTCACGTTTTTGCGGCTCTTCCTGGCATGATCACTTTCCGCGCCGGGAGGAATTTCAGTGTTATCATAGATACGCGTAACTAATGTCTAGAAACCACATAATGTGTTTCAATCAAAGTGCAGAAGCACAATTGCCACAAAATTGCAACCGCACTCAGTAGCCCAGGGAACGCATTTAAACTGTAGTTTAAAGAGTCATTCTACAGGTGTTTACTGAGACCACACGTTTCTCCCTGATACTTTGTATATTTTAAAATAAAAATGTTATATGTGATATATACGTACAGCAGAATCATAATTTGCGTTGAAAGCAGAATTTTGAATGCGAGTTTAACTTCAATAGCCTAAACAGACGCTAGTAAATTACTTTATCAAGCCATTACTAATACCAAAATAACCACGTTATAATCTATTTTACGTGATTAAGTAGATTATTATTATTGTTGGGAAGTAACTGCAAAACGCAAAATATTTGCTTAAAGTGGCAGAGTTTGAACGCCTTACATCTTTTTCCAGTAGCCAATGACGAACATGATTACATTTTGTGAAGTGGATCACACCATACCGACTTCTCATAAAAACACATGTGGATAGCCAACATTCTGATTGAATATCAGTGTGATGGAATTGATGATGAACGACAGACATGGATCTGAATCTTCTAACAGCTACACTTCCCTAGAAAAAGTCATATCTAAATTCATTCTTTGCGTACAACTTTTCCGTTTCTTAATTGAAGCCTCCAATGTTAAAAGGAACTAAGTCAAAATAATCCATTTTACCCTTTTCTCCTTAAATCTGTGCTAGATAAAGACCATGTTCCATCGAACTATGTTAAAAGGAACTACAAATGACCTTTTGATCGTATAAATTATAGATAATAACATTTACAGAAATGTTAACGCGCACTAAACTATTGGCTTGATTTCTCAACAAAGTACCCGGTGTTATGTTTTGATTCATTGATAAACGCGATGTCTGAATTAAGTCGAGAAGCTCTTGATATGTAGCAACAGTGTATGCGCCTAGTTATTCCGTGAATGTTGATTCTGAAGTTGACTTATTTTGTTGAATTATATTTATTCTTTCGATTGGAGAACCATCCTGGAACTTAAAAATTTGAATGTGTTCATAACATTTGGAACTTTGTAAACCGTTGCTCTGTGGGTTCAGGCCTTATTTCCATGTTCTCGCAATCCTTTTGTTAACGCTGTACTTAAATTAACACAATAAATAGGGCTCATTATATTCCACAACTACTACGATAAATTCATTATTTTTCTACTTGAAAAATCACATTCTTGTAAAGTGTCTATCAGTGCTGAGACGACACAAGATTTAGAAAAAGTCTATCAATATGTATGTCACACCCCTGACTTAAATCACTTTTCTATTAAAATAGAAGATTTTTTTATTAAAATAGAAGAATATGTTTTACTCTTTCTTGCCTAAAAGAGTAAAACATATTCAAGAAAGTAGGAAGACTCAAGCAAAAGCATACATTTTGTTTCCCATCAGAAACATATAGTGGTCTTTTTTGTTAGAAATCACAAATAACATTGTTTTGTCATAATTATAAAACTATCTGCATACATACTTTTAATGTAATTTCAAATGTTTCTTTTTTCAATATAACATTCATATTAACATAATTCCATTAAGAGTGCTTCTTTTTTATTGAATACTATTTCAAAAGAAACTAAGTCATTTTTTTTAATATCGCCATTAATCACAAATCTTTGAGTTTTTGGATACCTATAGGATTGTGAGAACATATCTTAATTGGGCTCATAATAGAAGCGGATATATATATATATATAT
>JAGDQP010005265.1:0-31531 GCA_022664845.1 Lepisma saccharinum
TCTCTCTTCCTCTGTCCACGGCTGACTATATCCCTCTCTCCACTCCATCCACAATACCACGTCAGTCACGACGTAATTTAAGTTCCTTCTCTTTCCAATAAATTATGTAACAAAATAATGTATATAAGCCCCGTAATTACTTAATAGTACAATGTAAAGTAACAAATAGACAAGTGCCGTATTTATGCAATTCTAAGGCGCCCTGAAATGGAAGACGCACCCCGATTTTTGTTGGTGAAGATAGAAAATAATGTACTACACTAATATTCAAAGATAGAATATAAAAGAAATGAACTTACTGAGAGGCATCCCAATGCCTCTGCCCAAGGAGTAATGTCAAGGTCAGTATCGCAGCAGAAGTTTACAACCCTTATTAAAATAAGAAGGATTTTGTTTTCTTATTGTTTCTCAGCCTAAAATAAACACACCAGCATTTAAATTCGGTAGGGGGAAATGAAATCCTTCTTGTTAACATTGAAGCATCATATTTTTCTTATGTTTTGGAATGAAAACTTGTGGTTTGAATTTCGGCACGGGAAACTGTAAAGAATTTGTGGAAGAAGAAATCGAAAGAAATGTGCGTCTCAGAATCGCGTAAATAGAGTAATTACAATATATATATAAATAACAATGAAAAGCACAAATTCAGGATATACCGTAACGTCCAACAGAATATCTGAAACAAACAAAAAGAAATCGACATATCAGTGGGTGCAGCAAAGTAAACATATACTGTGGTTCAAAAAATAATTGGACACAAAAGTTAAAAATTCTAAGCGTCGGCTATATATATATATATATATATCAGTTGTAATGGCAGCATAAATTCGCAAAGGGGAAGAAGTTGCGTAGAGAAACGAAAATTATTGAAATTAGACATGAAATGGTGAGAAAGAATGAGTGATTATTTCTTCGTTTTGAATTGTTGTTAAAGTGCTAAACGTACTAAAACGCTAAAGTTTTTGATAACAGGACCTACTGTTTTTGGTAAAGTGGACTCCAAACTATTCCGTTTATAATACAGCCACGGAATTTGAATCCGGGACCATGCGCACAGAAAAAATTGGACGTGCTATTCATTCGGTCAACTCTGGGGCGTTTTTTTTTTTTTTCATCAGCTATTGGGTCATCAAACATTTGAGTATTTTATTTGGAATAGTTCATGTTGAGCTCTATGAAACTTGGAAGTTAGTGATATTATTTACAATAACATGTGACCTAATCGTCCTACCCAGCGCTTAAAATCGTGATTTTTTTTTTATTATTATTATTATTATGTCAGTTCATTGATCTTGGTACCAGTTAAGCTACATAGCGCCTTCAAAATTTTTCACAAATATTTGCTTTTCAATTTCTCAGGGTCTTGCACATATAAAGTCAATTTGGGATGCGATGGAGTATGATATGGAGCCTTATAAGGACAAAGGAATCTACAAAGTGAAAGGAGTAGATGAGATAACTCAAGCATTGGAAGATAATCAAGTATCACTCGCCGGAATGAAGTCAACGAAGTAAGTTCTTCGTCTTTGGTTGTTTTATAGAATTATAACAAGTGTTTCTTTTTCAGAGGGGTGTCTGCGGGGTATTATCCTCCCAGACTTAGTCACCCCTCAATTAAAAATAATAAATTCTGCAACAAGGACTCATTCATTGTTCTACTAGAATTGTAAATAGGTTTTCGGGTGTATAAGTTTCTATGAGTACGATATGGCCTTGCGATTCATGTCGTGCTCTTCTTCTGCCTGAATTCATCATAGTTGGTAACTTAAAAATATAGTGCCCAATTAATTACAAGTGAGGAAATAATTATAAGTAGCTCAGTGTAGATGTTTAGGAAATCATTTTAGATGTCTGTAGCATGTGGACTTCATCTAACGTGCAACTATGAAAGTGTTAAACCATCATATCAAGGATTATGATAAAAAAGTACGCGTATTAACTGACGCCTACCTTCTCTGGATTTCTGTGTATGTTGTAATAATCTGCTTTCCTCGTGTCAATCACGTCAGCTCCACAATGAACTATAGTTTAACGACTGGTTTCAAGGTCATTCACATTTCAGTGCACATTTCAGAGCATACCTTGATATTTAGAATCGCGATTTCAATTATAAATTTTGAAAGCTGGGATTTTCTTTTTAAAATAATTTTTGAGAAGATGAGTTTATAGCATTTGTTGAAGATGGATTTTTTATCCTTGATGCTGTGAGCAACAAGTAAGCATTATTAATTACAGTGGTTGATTGAGTTTGATTTTTCCCCCTCTCAATAATTTCAGATTTGTTGAGCCTTTCATCGTGACAGTCGATGGATGGGAGAAGACTCTGTCTTTAATTATGGAAGTTACTGAAATATTTCTTATGGTGCAACGGCAGTGGCTGTACTTGGAGGTAAGTAGTACAAAAGAGAGGCCTTTTGAAATCGTATCCCTGATAGCATGCCAACTTGAAACAAGGTAGTCAGTCACTTGGTTTGAGCTTGGAAAACTTGATATTATGTTGAACTCAATAAACAAGCATGAAATTAACTTGTTGGAACAACATAAGTGGCTTGGTTGTTATAACTAACCTAATTCAAGCTTGTAGGACTGAACAGTTATTCGAGGAAGCTTGTCAAACTTTAAATTTATTTCAGTTTTCTTTCGTTGCACTCTCGCTGTCGCCGTAGGCTAATCTTCGCCAACTCCCACCCTTTTACTACAGGCGTCTGATCTGATCTGATGAACTAAGTATAAATAACGCTTGGAAAAGTCAACTTGCTCGTGTGATTCCGTAGTCTGGTGACTACCGTATCGGATTAGTGTGCCGTGGGTCCTACGTTCGGTTCCCACCGAGGACAACATTCTTCTCTTTTTAAAAATACGTTATGTTTTCTTTCTTGTCCTGTTAAGATTATTTCAACCTGGATTCTTGTAAACTAGAGCGTATGATTCAACCCCGTTAAAACCTTTCTGGTTTAATTTGCTAAGCTTGCGTAAGTTGTCACACTTGTCAAAAGAAGCTTGGTTTAATTTTGAGTCAGCTGTATGTGTATATTGGAGCTAAAATGGCGGCAGTCCACATCAAAAGCAGGAAGATGTTAGATCCTGTCCAGTGGAATGCATCCGCATTAAAATGGACGAAAGCAGCCTACATAAAATATTTACTGTATATGGTTAGGACTATGTAGGTTTTTTATTTCACATATACAGTGAATGTTTTACATATGTTTTTTGGTTCATATTAAGACTGTTGCATTCCATTGGACAGGATCTAGCATCTCCCTGCTTCTGACGTTGACTGACACCATTTTACCTGTAAAATACACACAATTGAGAAGGCATCACTACTTATTCCAAAATTTTCCATTTATCCATATAACCTCACCTTTAATTCGACTGATGAAACTAGTGTAGAAGGTTTCTCCGCAAGAGCACAAGCGGAATGTTTTCCCAGACCTGTTTCCATATTTTCCAAAGACCCTCAACAGTGGTTTGATATTGTGAAGCAATGCCTCTCGTCAAGAGACCAATGGCGCGGAAAGTCCACAGGGGATGCATCCGGGGACTTGACAGGAACTGACGAAAACGAGATGATACGGATGCATGTCTCAGCCACCTTTCTGCTGTAGTAGGTGATAGAAGATCGCCTCCATGTGGATCCAGACGTGAGATTGCTCCGCACCATACAAATGAGGCATGTCTTCATCGTAAATGTGGTCCATGACATTTTCCTGGAAGTACTGCACATTGATCTTCATAATTTTTCCCAATCGGAGAATCGTGAGTTTGCCACAGGCACAGAAACCAGCCACTACCATGAAATCTTTCGAAAACTTCCTTTTCTTTCATCACACCCGCCCTTACACGTTGCACTACCTCGCCGAACCGGGCTGGCTGTATCTGATATTTGTTTTTCTTTTGGGGTGGGACAAAGTACTTTGGAAGGTAACCCATTCTTATGTTGTTGAATAATGCGCCACACACGCGACTTGCTGCCGGTCAGTCCTTTCCTTTTCCTCCACTGCATTATTCTTGAGAGACTGTACTTTTCTTCGGAAAATGCAACTATGTACCCCATATCAGTAACTTTTAATGCCATAGCGTGAACATAGGAATGTCAAACTACCCACAGCAACCCCACACTCCTACTGCCACATCATGGGTACAACGGTGATGCTTTGTACTTCTGGAGTGTAATAGGACCAAGGTAAAGTAGTCCCATCTTAGCTGAATCAACCTTATTTACTGTAACAGTTTTCACAGCATCGTGCTATCGGATTGACTTAGCCACTCTTTAGTGCTAAGAAACGACGAATGCTCGAACAAAGGTTCACTGCGGCATTGTGACGGACAGAACTTACTATCTTATTCAATAATCAGAAGCATTTTCACCTCGTCGTTGAATATAGGAATGTTGTTATTCATGAGTTCTCTAATTTTTGCACGTGTGAAGCAGTAACCTTGATTAAGCAATGGAACAATTATTTCTTTTATCAACGAAATAAGACAAATTTCAGTAATAATTTAACTTCTTTCGATTGTGTTCATATTTTATGTAAGTTTTCATGCAGTTTCCATGATTAAAAAGATAGCGGCGAGTGGTCTTTGCTCCTTGTCTATGGCACCTATGCGACTGAACACCACATCTTGGAGAAAGAACGCTGCAGCAAACATTTTGTTCCCTCACACCATCTATAGATCGGACATGCCCACATATTATGTAAGGAACAACGTACATAGGATTGGGCTTTGCTGTTACACTTCAACTATGAATTCTAGATAAAGAATTACTGTTTTATTTATAGTGTAATTCCTCAGTGTTATCAATGTCCTCAGAATGTGATTGTGACTGCGCTTGGGCTTTTCAAAGGAGCATCAACAATTCGCTTCGCATTCGTTATCGATGTCGTAACATAAATTGTCAGTGTCATCCATGAGTTTTATTTTTTTCAAAATATCTACAATTATTTCTGCAATCTCTCTTACACGTTTACAGCCATTTTGGATTGAAGTCAACATCATCTTCCTTTTGGTTCTCTGACATATTATACAAAACTCGTTGCGGTCAACAGCAGACCACAGGAAGGGTCTTTTTCTTCAACCATTCTCGATGTCGATGTCGACCAGACATTGATGTGTAAAACACCCATATAAATATGGGACATTACTTTTAAATGCCAGAACGATACTAGAAAGCATATTATAAAGATATCAGAACCGACTTATCAAAAGATAAAAGCTTCATCTTTCTATTTGTTATATAACATAACAGACAAAATATATAGTTAACAGGCAACGCTTACGTACCAGATCAAAGGAAGGTTCCAGATATTCACGAACTCCGGCTCATTTCGAGCACTGGTGCTTAGTAGCTGTTATATTGTCAGTGGACTTCTCAAAACTACGTAGAGGAAATAGTTAATAAAACGTCTGTTCCATTTCACATCAGAATTCTTCCATTTCACATCAGAATTCGTGTCAGAAAATAAGGCACGGGTATTGAGAGTCAACGCATACTTTACACACATGGCTTTTACAGACCGAGGTATGGAAATAGTACAAGGCTTGAAAGTAGCATGGCATATGATGCCATATTTGAGTTCAGCGACTTCAAGAACATGTAATTTGACATCAGAATCTCTTTTCTAGAGAGTTTTTTTTTTTTTTTTAACGAAATAATACACATTTACATATGGGCAGTGGTCATTTTGGAAAATGGTGGTTGCACGGAAAACGTCCCATTTCCCAAGTGTGTACCCAAGACAAAATGAGTAAAAGTACTCCATAGTAAATGATAAAAACATGAAGCTCTGTGCACCTATATTTTTTACAGACCTATCCTATGAATCCTGAACTATTTAACAGAACTGTTGGTGGAACGATAGGTTGATTGTATCCATTGACAACATTTATCCAGCAAATTTGAAACCCCGGATTATTTATACAATGATGGAACCAGTGGTTAGTGTTCATACTGTGTACTTGTTCAACGAGGAACATCTGGTTATTCAAAGTAAGCGAATCATATTTTCTTCGCTACGAAACCAATCATGTGATCAACTGTCTAGTTTAGTGTAAAGAGAATAAAATGTTATCTCGTCGATATCATAATCATTTACCAATAACAACGAGTCACTCTTATTTCAAGAGCAGCAGTGTTTCTGTGAAACTTCTAGAGAGTTCAGGTTTCAGTGTAATGAGAGTCTGTAGGTGTTAGTTATGTATTATTCGAAAGGTTGTCAGGGCTTAATTTATTCTTTAACGCGACACACTCACAGCGATGAACGGTACGGTTTATTTTGCTAATTCCTTCACTCTTTCGTTAAAAGAAAAATTGCTAATTTTTCAAGAAGAAGCGCTAACAATCCTAAAAAGAAAGACATGTCCTTATAAAAGAGGACGTCTGGTAACCACAATTCTGAATTCTGAGAAGAAATAGAGTTCCCTGAAGAAAAAAAAAAAAACAACTACTACGAAATGGACGGTATTCGAAACGTCCAAATTATACACGACAATAAATAAATAAACACTTTTCGTAAGAACTTTTCATACTTTCTTTTCATCCATGGTACCTCACCTTGAATTCATCTGATGAAACACACGTCTGGCTACTCGAAAATATTCTTGATAGTAGTGTTTTTAGTATTCTTAGTGTTTTCACCTAGGCTGTCCCAAAACGACTGTCATTGGCTGTGGTGTTTCCAAACAACGCGACGAGGTGAACTGACAACAGTGTAGACATGTAGTGCCACCTGTTGTGGAACCATGACAACGCGCCAAACGTGTTTCGTTTTCAAGTATACACTCAATAACGTTGCGAAGAATGTGTGTTGATTTTCACACTCCAGGTTTTCGTGTTGTAAGTATGGATATGAAAACGGAGCAACGTTGTGTAATTTGATTTTGTGTTCGACGTGGTGTATCGACCAGCCGACTGTGCAAGAGATGAAGGACGCCTGTGACTCCGTAGGGAAGTGGCTACAGCGACGGACTACAAACAAATCATAAGGTTCCAGGTTAGAATCCCGATAAGTGCGAAAATTTTCAGCTGTACATTAGGACAAAAAAAAAAAAAAAAAAAAAAAAAAAAAATGACACGTAGTGGAATAAAGACAGGATATAATCAAGACCCATTTTTTCTAAAACTACTGTAAAAATATACGTAATTCTGCTTATTAAAATAATAAATTTCTCTCAGTGAATGATTGTACTTTCCGATCGATGTCCAGTACCGATCGGCATCAGTCTCCGATATCGGATATTGTTTGCCATTCAATATTGATTGATATGGATAACTACATCGATCGAAATCACGAGTCAAGCGTTATTTTTTTGGCCGACATTCATGTTCTACTGGGGGATGAGCTGATACGTTGAATTGTATCAGACGGGCTGTATTTGTTAATATTTGTTTTCTTAATGGTTATATGAACAGTTAATAGTTGAACCATTTTTTTTATACATATGATCATTTTTTTTTTCATCAGACTATATTCCTAGGGGAAGATATCAGAAAACAGCTTCCAAAAGAAAGTGCTGAATTCGATCAAATGACTGCACAGTGGAAGGAAATCACATCAAGAATGTTCGGAGACAGAAATGTTTTAAGGTGTACACATTTTCCAGGTGAGTCCAGAAACATTGTACTGTTATTCTTTCTCAAATTTTATTTCCATAAAAATCATGATAAGTGCAGGAGCGTTTAAAAAGTACGTACTTTTGGCGTGAGCTCAAACTCCTAAGAATGTCAGTACACTATGTCATTTTACAACAAAGAAGTTATTATTATTCCCCCTTCCTTTTTTTAGCGCCCCCGTATGAACTATAGTGAATAAGGGGAAGCTATACAGCTGTCCGTTTGTACTCCCTCCCCTCTCAGTAACTGCAAGTGAGACAGAGATGAGCCATACACAGTTCTATTCCTCATGGTCTGAAAGGATGGCGAAAATTATGACATTGACTCTAAAACTGGCAGGTTCTCTTCACTTTTTTAGTTTTTCTCTTTTCACTTTTATGCTATGGCCTCCATTAAGTATCTAGAGAGGAACTAATTTTAAATTTGAATTCACCGCCCTTGGTTTGTTTGACCATTTTTAACCTAGTGACTGAAACTAGCAATTGAATTGAATTGAAAATGGCTTTATTAAAGCGGGCGAGGTTCAACTGGAGGATGCTCTACCACCTAACCCTTGTCAAGAAGAATACAAAAGTACAAATACAACACATCAAAATTTGACGAAATACAAGAGAAATAAGTTAGGTACAAATAAACAAAAATTACAGATTCAATATTAGTAAAATGATGTCAATTAAACAAAAATGTCCTCCACCACCCTCTCTCTCTCTTTCTCATACACACACACACACACAACCTAGTATGTAGAGCGCTCGGCTTCAGTGCGAGCGGTCTCGGGTTCGTTTCCCAGTGGGAGCTCAAAGTTCGTGTTGACCCAGCATCGTGAGGATAATTGGGAAGCTGCTGTGAATAAAAGACACGTGGCTTTCACAGTTGAGAGCTTCGGCTCTCATCTCCCATCACTTCTGGTCAGAGCGTGGAAGCAGTAGACCAACTCCTCCCTCCGGGAGAGGTCTCATCCAGTAGTGGATGGTATATGTGTGTGAATTATATATATATATATATATATATATATATATATATATAAGGTAAATTTATGATAAGAAGAAAGGAATTACTTACAGTTTAGGCTGTTCCATGGGCTATCAACAAACTCGATGCCCCAGTCTCAGTCTCCTTACACACCGAGTCCCACAACACCAATTTTGATCTATCTTTCGTGTTTGCCATAATCCACATTTTACCCTCTACGACCAGCATCTCAACACGCTGTTTGTGGGAGGTCACCCTTATTCATGGTTTAAGCGCGAAACTGAATCCTGGACTTAACCTTCAATAAATCTAACCTGTTTTCTCTGCATTTTCAACACTTTTCCTTCCACAATCCAATCCCGAACTTACACGCTGTACAGTTGTCAATTGTTCCACGCGCCATACAGCAGTCAACTGTTCTCCAAACGATGCGCCGTCCGCTACGTGTCGCTACTGTCGTCCTAGTCTTTTGTTCTATCTACGTGTGTGCGTCTCTCCTCTACCGCAAGCCTACGGTAGTAATACCGAAATATCGTAAATATTCTGTGCAAATAAGTGTTTTAGTGTGTGTTTGCCTATGGAACAATAAGCTGTAAGTAATTGCTTTCTTTTTATCATAAATTTACCTTAAATTGCCTTTCCGGCTTTTCTTTGTGTTAGTGATATATATGCAGTATCTCCATTTCAACAGCTCCCATCCATACCATACCATACGCTCTTGCTGTCCGGGGCTCCCGCATCTGCTCCTCTGATGACCTGCTCCAAAACTATTTCAGTACCCACTCCCCAGCTCTCACTGACCGTGGATATCCCAAACACCTCATCCGTAAACAACTGAACTGTGCCCGTAATCATCCCAACTCCAACCGACCTCCCCGCGTAGCTCCCTCCGCTCCCATTCTTCTCACCGAGTACCACCCTACCCTTCAGGCCGTCCAAAAGCTCCTCAAACTGGCACACCCAATACTCACTGCGTCACCTGAAACTGAAAGAGTTTTTCAGTCGTGTCAACAACCATCAAATATTAACTTCCGCACCTCCCCATACCTGAACATACTTCCTATCACGGCTTCACCTTTGACGAAACCTTTCGAGTCAGAATCCTGAATGTCCTGAACCCTGACTCACCTGCCACAGTTAGAAAGAGATCGGATCAGACGTGCATCTCTATCCTTTCCGCCAACCATGAACCCGCCTTCAACTTCCTGTAACTCCCTGCAGCGCTGTGTATTCTTCTTCCTTTCTCTTCTTTGTTTCGTCTCTAGTTGCACTTTTATTCTATTTTTCTATATTGTTTCTCTGTTCTCCCCTTCATTATTATTTCCCCCTTCCCTGTGATTCTGTACCATCTTATTCCTTTCATTAAACCCCTTACCTGCTTCTAGTAACCTTCTTGTCATTTTCCCGCCTCCATAACCTGGCCAGACTGTCACCCTGTATCTGTTTCCTTAACACCGGTCCCGCACCTGTCCATGTTCTTTCCTACCAGTTGAAAACGCTATTGCGAAACGTACTGCTTTTCTGTTGTGTTTGTGTTTTTATTGTATAGCTGTCTCAAGACTCTACCATGTAAGTCTCCTTTTTTCTACCTTTTTTACCATTTTGTATATATTACAATTTACAATCAAAGATTGTGTTAATGATGATTAAAGAACAATATTGAAAAGTAATTTCGCATCTAGATAGTGAATTTATCATGTGTTAACTGCTGACCCTTAAGTAGGAAAAATTTTAGCGAAATTTTAAATGATTGAAATGTTTCAAAATCTCGTATATGTTTGGGCAACGCGTTCCAGGCCTTTGCGGCCGATACTGAGTAGGCCCCCTTTAGCCTGTTTGAGACATCAAGCTTTTCACAGCTGCGCGTTATATATGAATGGGACCTACTTGTGAATTTACAGTATAGTTAAGGTGGAGATTTTAAAAGTTTACAGATTCCTGACGGACAAAACAAAATCATGTTGTATATTGCCCATTTTCGTACCTCCTCCAAGCTGTGGGCCAGTCCAAAAACTGAAACCGAAATCCTTCCCTAATTACAGTACAAACATCTTTTACAAGAAGAATATGTAGCTATCAGCATACCGATCATCGACCATAGCACTGCTATTTTATGCCAATTAAAATTGTACTTAGGAACTTTTTGACCGTTACGGATATTTATTTGACGGTTACTTTGTCTTTTTCATTTTTAGTGAATTATTAATATATTAATGCAGGTAAACAAATTTGTCACTAGGACTTTAGTTTTGAATACTTTTATAATGGGGATTATAGGAATTTGATCATCTGCAAATAATCTTTACAGTTTTTGAGCATCATGCTGTTTAAAAAGTGTTTTGCATAAACATGACAGTGGGGTTTATTAGTCCTTTTGTGTAACATACGTTGATATATCTGAACAGAAGAAGTACATTTATGTTCGTTTCTGGTAACTCAGATGTTCAAAATGTGCACAATCGTGTTGGAAACACACTTCATAATGGTTATACAGATACTCAAACATGTTGGTGAAAACCGGTTGCTACTGGATAGAAGAAACCAGTTGATGGAGAAAATGTCCGTATCTTCTGTCGGAGTTTAGGAACGTTATGAAATGATCCGATTTTCAAAGTGTTGCTGAAGTAGGACAGAGTATTTCGAGCTGTATAACACGTCGCTTCATCTTGTTAAAACCACTGGGTGCGCTTCTGCGTGTTCCATACACTGCAAAATTGTTGGAAATCGCCCAAGAATAGTATCAGAATGTTTTTGTAACGTTTTTGGTTAACACAGTAAGCGAATATCGATGCTCATTTTCAACAAAATAAGGACTTATTATTCTATGACCAGATACTGCACAGTAAATGTTTGCACTTTACTGTGGAGTGTTTTTTATATAACGACGTCTGGCCGTTTAAGGCCAAGCAAATGTGTGGTTTATCGATCAATGTATGTGTTCAGGTGAATGTAACTTACGTCCGAAAACCACACTTAAAGAAAAAAGGATCTTTTACTCTGGCCGTCAGGATTTTCGTACAACATGCTCAACACGGGTCCACAAACACTACTATTGTACGCGTGTCCATCTTCAATAGATTTAAACCGTCGGCCGTGTCAACGTTGCCCAGACATGCGATTTACACGACGTGTGCCGAAGGGTTCTCTTCGGAAATTGTAACATCTGGCTCAGAAGAACGCATCCTTGATTATATTCATGTACATCGTTCTGGGATTATGACCGCCTACATTTCAGTGCTTTTTATATTAGAGCATACTGTATTACTGTTTCCTAATATTTGAAAATAAGTTATGGATAGCAATAACAACGAATGTATAAACAATTTAATATGAAAATTAAAGATAAGTGACAACACCTAAACCCATGGCAAAATAGAAATATTTATGATTACTGTAAAAAAATAGGATTATTTATTAACTGTAATGATAGTGACTACTTTGACGAATATTGTTCATGTTAGTACGTTGCTTAGTAGATAAAGATTACCAAGATTCGTGATCTAGGGTAAACGTATCAGTTATTGGTACTTTTAGACCTCTGTCGTTTTAAAACTTGAAGTGCGGATCTATTCCGGCTTTATTTTTCTGTTCATGGCTAACTGTAAACTCTTAGATCTTTCCTGAACCTAATTTTACAGTGAAACAATAAAAATGCAGAACCTGTATTATTTTATTAATTTATTGTTCTTCAAAGCAGCAAAGTCACCCTCTAACCAGTAGTTGGCACCCTCCATGACCAGTTATTCGCACCCCTTGCCTAATATTTGTTCCTGTGCAGCCACGTACTACGTGAAAATATTAGCGATCGTATTTTTTTGTCTTAAAGCTTAGAATGTCTGTTCAAAATCTGAAAATTTTATTTATTTAAAAATGGCTAATTATTTGCCTCATGCCAAATTAATGGTACTGTGGGAAAATGGTATACCAAATATATTAGCACTCCGTAGTAGCACCATAGACTAAATAATAAGACATATTGGCACCCTCCTAGTAGCACCATAGACTAAATATTAAGATATATTGGCATCCTCTAGTAGCACCATAGACCAAATAATAAGATATATTGGCACCCCTAGTAGCACCATAGACTAAATAATAAGATATATTGGCACCCCCTAGTAGCACTATAGACGTAAAAATAAGATATATTGGCACCCCCTAGTAGCACTATAGACGTAAAAATAAGATATATTGGCACCCCATAGTAGCACCATAGACGTAAAAATAAGATATATTGGCACCCCCTAGAAGCACTATAGATTTAATAATAAGATATATTGGCACCCCCTAGTAGCACCACAGACTAAATAATAAGCTAGACTTGTACCGGCTTTTCGTCTGTGCTAAGGAGCACGTGATTTTGAACCCTGCCGCTAGGTGGCTCTGGCTACTGCTTTCAGTCGCTAGTTTATCCAGTAGTAGCCACCAGAACCACCTAAGGGAAGGGTTCAAAATCACGTGCTCTTAAGCAAAATCCCATTAATTTAGGCGTAGATGAAAATAGACAAGCGGTATAAGTCTATGTTATTACTTAGTCTATGGTAGCACTAACTGGTTTGAATAATTTACATAATGATTGTTCCTAAGAGACCCCTAAACATCCTTCTAGTTGTTAAAGAAGTAAAACTCTACAATAATTACTTTATGGCAATAAATAACTGGAGGAAAACGAAAGTATAGTCCTTAGCTTATCTTCTGCTTAGATTTTATAGGTTAGATTTGTAACTTAACGAAGCGTTATTGAAATCATCACCTTAACCACGACCAATAACATAGATGATGTGTTTCGTGTACAGAAGTCATTAAAAACTCTAAGCAACGTGGGTTGGAAACTATTATTTTCGACCTTAGTTAAAAAAAAAAATCTTGGGGGTGCCAATTTCAGGGACGTTTATCCTTTATGGTGTATTAATATTTCTTTACATTTTTTTTTCTTTTTTTTTTCTTTTTTTTTTTCTGTAGGTTTATTTAAGCTACTTAATGATATGTTTGACAAGTTAGATCTGATCCAGAGATCTTTAGAAATGTACCTGGAAACCAAAAGACATGTTTTTCCGAGATTCTATTTCATATCCAATGATGATTTATTGGCAATTCTTGGACAGTCGAAAAATCCTGTAACGATCCAACCGCACCTGAAGAAACTGTTTGACAGTCTTTACAAAATCAAAATAGGCAAGGTGAGCAGTCTCTCTTTTTGCAAAAGTTTAATGAAAGAACTAATGTCATTTATTAAAGTTTAATGAATTAGATGTTATTAATCTAGTTGTTATTTCTTTTGTAATCATTAATAGCATCAGTCTTCTGCCGAATGGTAATCCTTCAAAATAAGGTTTATCCTTCTCCATTTTTACCGCCTGCGCTTTCGTTTCTGTGTTAGGCCCGTTACACAGTCTCCGTACCTACGGACTACAGGTTACGGGTGTGTAGCTAATTCCATTGCTCTTATGGGAGCTTTCACAGTCATCCGTATTCGTTCGTAGGTGCACGGGCTGTGCGGAGAGCTCTATACGAGCTACGCAAGGCAGCTAATTCCATTGCTTTTATGGGAACTTACGCGTAGTGCTGTTCCGTATCAGCCAGTTTCCATTTATTTTTTCTCTTTTCGAAAATGGTCAGTGCAGTGTTGCTAGTGCTTAAATTAAAAATAAATAAGTACGGAGCCCATGAAGATTAAAATGTTGCAAATGTTCTAGGCGAAATTTACTCTATACAATTTTGAATTTTTTTAAAAGACTGTTTGTATTAAACGTCGTGGTCCAACGGTTAGGGTCACGAACTTTGGATTAATAATAACGAAGAAGTTGTAGAACATCATTCAAGATAAGATGTTCCAAAAAATCGAATGGTCTGGCAATGCTTTGACATCGAAACCAAGAAGAAATGAGGTGAATGAACAGCATGAAAAAAGATTTTTCTTGAGAGAAAGAAATACATGGTTATTGTGTATCACGTGCTCGTACGGATAACTGTGAAAGGGGTCTTAACATACGAGTGCTCTTTAGTATTATCTGGAGGTTTCATCTGTCTTCTTCCTCCTCTTCAACTATACATTCATAGGACTCCCAGTGACCTGAAAAGAAAATCTGTACAAGCCAAGCAAATCAACAAAAAAATCCTGAAAATGTGAGGAAATCATAAAAATACTGTATTCAAAATCCAGAGAGAAGTCATGAGTGTGGATTGTTCGCTTCTTTGAATGTTTACAGGGTGTAACCCAATTCGGCTGGCAAACTTGGAGGGATGACAGTACATTTAAAAAGAAGAAAAAAGAAAATAAGTCGTAGTAACCGGGGGTAGAAACACCACCACGTTTTCGAGCTACAAGCTGCCGAAAGCATGGGAAAATGAAGTTTATAGCTTTGCAAGTCCTACAGGGACGCTTTTCAGACAAAAGAGTTGTAACGGACGCGATTCTATAACCTTCGCTAGGAATTAGTATTAAACAATAGAACACTCTCCAGTACCATTGACATAGAGTTGATACGGCATGGTATCGCGTGCTCTATCCAAAAACTCATATTCCAAAATTGTTCAATGGGTGCGTAAGAGGATTCCCGAAAGGAAGTAGGGGATTTCCAGAAATTCTCTAAAGATAGGTCGCAATGAGCATGTATTAGACGACTTTCCGTGATGTACGTATTCATGCTTATCCAACCGGGAAGTGACAGTCTTTCTCACTGATAACAAACAAATGAAACGTTTGTTGAATATATTTAATTCTTACTCCTGCTATGGAATCACTTACCTTATAAATGAATTGTTCAACACAGGAAATCTGTTTAACTTCCCGCAAACAAATTATGCTTATTTGCTGCGAAAGTCGTCCCATTTTTTGCTTGTATCGACCCACGTTTACTTTAGAGAACTTTTGGGAATCCTCTGCTTCCTTTGGGTGCGAACCCGTTGCACAATTTTGGAATATCCATTCTTGGATACTGCAGGTTTCAAGTCTTTCACGATACTGTGCTATTTACCCGATTTTTCTTCTTCTTCTGGTGCGCAAAAGGCGATTGATGAACTTTAAACCAATCAGTGCTCAATTTCTTTAGGCTTCAAGTAGGTCGATGTCAGTATATTTTTAATACACAGAAATATAAATTGTAGATACTTCCAGTCTAGCCATCTGCTTAAGAAAATTGCATGATCAACATACTATGCTTCATATTTTCTTTATATAGAGCAGAGTTGGTATATATCTGGTGTAGTAAAAAGTAATCCATTATTTTTGCATGACATTGAAGGCTTGACTTACCATAGTTAGAATGATCCGATTTAGGTCACATATGCGCCGTTTTGTTCGATAACGTGTTGCCATTTGGAAGGTAATATCATGATGCCTCTCTCATAGAAGTCCTTGTCCCTATTGGCAAAAAATTGAGACAGTCGATCTTCATAAGCCTCTCTTGAAGCGAATTTTTCACCAGCAAACGTGTTCGCCATGGACAGAAACAGATGGTAATCACTCGGTGCCAGGTCCGGACTATAAGGTGGATGCATAAGAATCCCAACCAAGCTCTCGGAGCTTCTGGCGAGTCACTATCGATGTGTGTGGCCTGGCGTTGTCCTGGTGGAACACAATGCCTCTCCTATTGGCCAAAGCTGGGCGCTTCTGGGCGATTGCTGCCTTCAGACGGTCCAATTGTTGACAGTATAGTTCCGAGTTAAGGGTTTGGCCGTAGGGGAGTAGCTCATAGTAGATAATTCCCTGCCAATCCCACCAAACACACAGCAAAACCTTCCTGGCCGTCAATCCTGGCTTGGGCACCGTTTGCGCCGGCGACCACGATCGTTTTCGCGTGACGTTGTCGTAAGTGATCCACTTTTCATCACCAGTCACCAACCGCTTCAGAAATGGGTCGCTTTTGTTGCGATTCAGCAGCGATTCGCAGATGGAAATTCGGTCCATGAGGTTTTTTGCGTTAACTCGTAAGGCACCTATACATCAAGCTTCTTTGTGTATCCAGCCTTATGCAAATGGTTCCACACGGTTTTTTGTGCAATGTTTAGCTCTTGGACAATCGAAACAGTGCTTACATGACGGTCGGACGCGACAATGTCCATGATTTTATCGACATTTTCGACACTTGGCCTTCCAGTGCGTGGTACATCTTTGACGTCAAAATTACCGGAACGGAATCGACGAAACCAAAATTGCGCGTGATTGGCTGTTACAGTATCAGGACCATAAACACTATTCACATTTGCAGCCGCTTGGCTTGCGTTTTCGCCTTTATCGAAGAAAAACTGTAAAATATAGCGTATTTTCTCTTTGCTAGTGTCCATTTTGCCGCGCGCTCACACAACACTGAGTCAACTCATCACAACTATCTGAACAGTGTTTGTAGTACGCAATCTCATCGTTTGAACGCCATCTCGTTGAACCCGATCGGACGTATACAACGCGAGATACAGATCACTGAAGCCATCTATTGGCAAAATAATGGATTACTTTTTACTACACCAGATAAAAGGGGGAAAAATATGACAATTTTTAGATCTCTATTTATTTATTTATATTTGTGGCGTAATTTAAAACTTGTTCAGCTTCCTAAACCACGATCTAATGATTCTCACTATCTTAAGAAAAATTTTCCTAACCTTTGGGGACCAACACACACACTTTCTTTGTCAAGATGTAAGATTACTAATGTATGCATTTTCATATACTTCAGATATCATAGATATCGTAACATAATTGCTTAACGCCATCCTAGCTAAGTTCTTATTTTAACACAGCGACCATATGGCTTATTACTGTCCTATTTTACTGTGACAGAATGGGTGTGCTGGTTTCGGAAAGCTAGGGAAAAGTGTCTTCTGACGTTGAAATTTACCTAGAACGCCGCTTTGTATGTACATTTTTTTAAATTATATACAGTATATTTCCTCAATTAAAGGGTGTATAGAAGAAGGCCAGATAGTCAATGCAGTTGGTGAAATTTGAATAGAGAAGAAAGGAATTGTACTGCTGTAGTTTGTTGACTAAGATACATGCATAATTTCAACAATTAACACTATAAAGTCACTATATATTTCAACTGGCAGTCATTCTCAGTAGTAGACAGAAAAAAAGTTTACCGAACACACAACACAAGTGGACAATTGGAAGAGGCCGAAATACAAAATGGCGGACATCCATATTAAAAACAAAAACAATTGAAGACATACTACGCGTACGCAAGTACTGATGGGAGGTGGATTTTGGTAATGGTATTTTGTGTTGAAAATTGAGTTAACTACAGTAAATAATAATAAAAACTGAGAGTCGGTAAAAAAAGCGCATTCTGCGAAAGTGGGATACAGTATAGGAAACGCAGTCAGAAAAAGTAGGATTCAGTAGAAAATGTAGTCAGACAAAGGATACAGTATAGAAAACGCGGTCAGAGAATGTAATAATTTTCTTTAATTTTGAATTGTTATATTTCCAACTACTTCTTCAAAAGATACGAGATGTTATTGTCTTTATAAATTATCGCAATTTGTATTTAATACGTCAAACGTTTACACTAAAGTTCAAAGAGTGTTTAAAGCTTTATTGATACTTTGTTTTTATGAACTTGACGGAAACTCAAGGCTTCAGGCCGTCGTGTTAATAACTTTACACTATTCGTTGAATATAATAGAAGCGGCCCAAGCTCTAATTGAAATTTCCATTCCAGTATTTGCTTGTCAGAAGTAAGGGAAGCCAGAGAATCCTCAGTCAGAGTTGCCAATTTTGAATTTCGATCCAATAACCTGCAGATTTTGAGGCAAACGCACTTGCATTGAGCTCTCTTTCCTCCCGCAGGGCTCAGTTTCACCAATATTGAACAGTACCTGTTCAAAACATGACTGGAAAGAATATAATTTCCACTCTTTTATAGAAAGTTTGTTAATTTTGTTCATCGCCGTTTTCACTGTGTACTAGTTACGGTCGCGGATTTGAGAGTTGCACTGTGGAGACACATGTTTTGGTCTTGCTGCTGAAGTTCCAGGGTTCTTCTCAGTTTCACGAAGGGAATGTTGTTATGGTACCTAGACAAAAAGAAGGGGTCTTTCCCACTTTTTTGCTCGGAAGAGTGCTCGCAGAGGAACGTTATCACCCAGACATGTGACGGATTTAGGCCTTAGCTTCCTATCTGGCGCAGAAATGTAAGTTAAGTTTAAAATATCGCCCAATAGAATTTATGAATATTTTATAATTATGTTTCTGATGTTCATATGTCCTCTATCTTTGTCTTGTTTTGCAGGGTGCTTTGGGAGGAAGAACTGTATGTGAAGGAATGTATTCTGAACAAGGAGAGTACGTAGAATTTCTTCGTCCTGTTTTGCTTGACGGGCCTGTGGAATGGTGGTTGTGTGATATTGGTAAGTAGAAGAGATATAATTTTCTTCTATCCTTTAATTCTGCTATTGTTATTGATTTTTATTAAGCACTTCGCGTAATTAATTTCAAATAATTTTCGTATGTCATATATCCGGTGTAGATTGAGGAAAGACGAACCGAAGAGTGAGCAAAATGCTTGGACTGATTACAGATCGATAATAAAAAATCCAGCAATCAGTATTCGGTTCCACCAGTTTTTCGGCATGAATGTCGAAGCGCATTTTAAAATTTTCCGCGTTGGCGCGCCATTGTTTTCTGGAGGTGCACCCGTTTATGTTTTGACGGCGCTGTACTCCAGAATCGGATGTTTTGTTATGCTTACTGCCGTCTGCGCATATTAGGGTTTTCCTGGTACGTATGTTCGTTTATTCACCGCTGGATGGCAATGCATTTGTTGGATTTTTTTTCTTTTTAAAATTAATGTTAATTATATTTAAAAATTAATTAGCTAGTGAAAACACTAGTAAAAATGGAAATAAAAAATATCGATCTTTATAAATTCCCAAAGCACTTTTAATGCTTAAATATATAGTTGTCTTGCCGCTTTTCTATTGTGTTTGTGAAGTTCCAGTACTCCTGTCTTAGCATTCCACTATGTAAGTATCATTTTTTCTACCTTCTTTACCATCTTATTATATTCAGAATTTTCGAAAATCTGGCAGTCCTAAGGTCCCGAGGTTGCCAGATTTTTTATTGTCAACCTGTAAATGACACGAGTATTCGTGAGAGGAGATATCAGTTTTCTGGTAGAGACCTCACCAAGTGTAGATGTTAAAGACCCTGGAGAAAAATATGCTGATAGGTTGGTTGATTAATTTAGAGATTGATTGATTGTTTCATTCAAAAATTGACTGAATGATTGGCTGGGTGACTGACTGATTAATGGATTGTTACTTGGTTTATTTATTTATTTAACTGTTGTGAATGTATGTATCATATGGTTCTATAATTCAAGTTATTTTTGTGTTTTCTAGAAACGTTGATGAGAGATACGTTGAGGGATCTACTGAAAAAGTGTCTGGCTGCACTGAGAAAAGTGTTGACGAAGAGAGATCAATGGGTGAAGGAATGGCAAGGACAGTTATGTATTACCGCAAGTCAGGTTTGTAAATAGTTCCGTCTTCTCTTTTCCATTGCTTTTCTTTTCATAAACCATTGCAGTGATAAGTGACACTAGTCATTCACCCTTATCATTAGTGTTGTGTTCCGTTAGTGGTAGTTATTTAGCCGCCACCATTTACTCCAGCACCGAACTCTCTTCTCTTAGCGTGGGACTATTACTCCTTAATACAGGCTTCTATTTTCTTCCTTTGACCCTTTTCACTTCAATATTTTGTTGATGATTGGTGGTCTTTCTAGAGGCAGATCTGTGACAACATGAAACAATGGTGGTTTGTCATTGCCTTCCATTGGACGAAGATTATATTCTATGAACGGGTTCTACAGTTTATAGTAGGCTTCGAACCACCTGTATCCTCACCAGCTTTCGAACCCGGGACTACTTGCTTATAAAGCAGCGAGCATTACCATTTATTCGTCTGACTAAATATAAATAACTACGTTATTTTAGGTGTTAATTTCTTCAAATAAAGACCTTCTGTATATTGTAAAGTGACGTGAATTGTGCCACGAAGTGTGTATAAAACGCGTGCTACCGCAGCATGCGAAAAACACGTGCTGTTTGTTTGTAAACAAACAGTAGTATAGGCGGAATACCTAGTGTAAGTAAAGACACGTGCTTTGACTTGTAAACAAATAGTAGTGGAAGAGGGACGGAGCCGACTACAGCAACCGAAGACGGCCGATGATGCAGACGACATCTAGAACTGCAGAGTCAGCGGAACAGAACAGAATAAAAGCCGTCGGATCGCAACAGAAGCTACTATTCCTCTCCCAGGAATAGTCACGTCCACTCTCCTCTTTCTCACCTTGGTCGGATCCGCTACGTGATAGGCCAACCCCCTCCTTGGTCGGATCTGGTACGAGATTTGGCAATCCTCTCTTACCGCCTGATCTGCTACGGGATAGGCAAACTCTCTAAGTCTAAATCTGCTACGGGATTGGACTGTCAAAACTTCTTTCTCTGCCAGATAGCCACCCGCTTTTTGGGCCAACTACTGCCAGGCAACAAACAGTTGTTTGGGCCATCGTCAACTGCAATCGAAGAAACTTAGAGAAAGTAATTGAGATACTTTTAATACCTCAAAATTAAGTCTCAATAGTTCTGAACGGGAGACTCATTTTTATTAACTTTACGAACTTTGAATTTTTAATAAAAGGTGAAGGAAAAAAAAGACAAACACCGGTCCTTTCATTCACTCTACCTTGCTCTACCTACCAAATAATAAATTATTCAGTAACGGCGCCAGACTCAGTTAAAATGGGCGTTGTGGAGGCAATTAAGGCGCCCCCCTCAAGGGAAACATTACGATATTAACGTGTTGAAAATAAAAATTGTTGCTGCCGTGACGGGAATGAACCCAGTGCTCTGTCATCACACTCTGAAGCCACGATTAGCTATCTATGTATACGGAGTATTCTTGGCGCATCAGTTAAACCAATGTCTGCTAGTGTCAAAAGTCGGAGCATCCCACGACTTGCATCTTGGATTCTGCACGATTTAATATATATAGTTATATAATGGTAAACCAGGTAGAAAAAAAAAGGATACTTACATAGTAGATTCTTGAAACAGATATACAATAACAACACAAACACAATAGAAAAGCAGTACGTTTCGCAAAAGCGTTTTCAACTGGCAGGAAAGAAAATGGACAGATCTTACAGGTGCGGGACTGGTGTTAAGGAAACGCCATATTGTAAACAGATGCAGGTGTGGCCAGGTTATGGAGACGGGAAAATGACTAGATGAGACGGAGAAAACACCAAATGGAGAAGAAAGTGCGAAGATTACAAGAAATAGGTACGGGGCTTCCTGAAGGAATAATAGGATACAGAATCAGAGGGGAGGGGAAAATATATATTCTTCATTAATCTCGGAAGGTAGCGGAGTGCCTTGATTTTTGCCACCAGTAGACAATTGGTTCAGCTGAAGCGCGTGGAATACTACATGGAGTGAGGGCACCAGTCCTCGGGACACACGTCAGAGTCATTCAAAATATGTAACAACCTAACGTAGTGTCTATATATATATATATATATATATATATAGGTAACACTGCACACCTTGTTCCATTGCAGTCACAGATCATAAATAGCCTGCAGTGTACATCAGATAACTGGAAAATTTCTCGTTGATTTCTTGGACGCCTCTGAAGATATTTGAATATATGTGCAGAGTGCACGTAAATGTTCCCATGGTCCGCATACACCAAACTCCAAACTTCTTCCGGCTCCCGTGTCTGTCATTCTTGGCCTCAACCGCTCAAATTTTACATGTGACTATTTAATCAGATGCTTTATCAGATGAGATGGATTTCGTTTTGTAACTCCAGTGATCAGCTCAGAGATAAAGATATCACATTGTGTTCACAGACAAAAGAAAAAAAGGAGTACGTAATGGAAGATGACCTTATATATATTCTTAAAAAACGACAAACAAATACCGCGAGAGTAGTAAGGAGTGGGCCAAACCGGTATTTATGTATTGACAAGAGAAACGGGCAGCGCAGAAGTATAGATTACAGGGTGTCCGGCGGTCTGGAAAACCGGGAAAAACCGGAAAGAAGCACCGAGCCGCCGTAGCTCAGCGGTAGAGCGTAGACACGTTACTGAATCCTTTCTTCTTCCCTACCCCGGCGTGAGCCTTAGATGCCTAAATTCCATAAATTAAATTCAAATTCAGGAAGAAGCGGTCGCAGACAAACCCATGCTACTCTTCTTGATTTTGGAGAGATAGGGGGGATTAAAGGAGGGAAGAGAGAGAGGGAAAAAAGATTTGTAGATCGGCTAATCGAAGGGCGCCTCTACCTTATCCTTTTCTTTCTGTTAGAGAGAGAGAGAGAGATGAAAAGGAGAAGGTTCTCCTGTAAAGAAAAAAATCAAAGATACGGAAGAGAGCAAGAGCAAAGAAGATGAGAGTGGAGGGGAAGAACAGAGAAGGCTACTTCTCTTTATTTAAAAAAACGAGAGGAGTTAGATGTAGACAGCCAGGACTTGAAACAAATTTCTTCCCTTTCCCTTCCCCTTCAAGGGGTGGTTTTAGTATCAGAGAAAAAGGGCGAGAATAGAGCTGGAATAAGCAGGAAGGGGGGGGGGGGGCTGAGGGAAACCGCCACTGGAAAGGCTCAACTCAGGACCAGGAACCTGGTGATTTCTACCGTTGTCTTTTTGAGGGCTTTTTTTTTTGGCTCTCATTTTTTCCAGTTTCTTCTCAAAACTCTCTGAAGAAGAAGCTTGTTCCAGAAATAACCTTCCCCTTCTCCTCCTCCAATCTTTCCTAAAGAAGAAAAAAAGAAAAAGAAAGATACAAGGTCTTCTTTTCTTCAATAAAAGAAATAGCAAAGGAAGAAGAGAGCACCTTTTTTCGCTTGCTTTAAAGAAAAAGAAAGAAAGCGAAGTGGGAAGGGGGGGGGGGGGGTCGGTGGCGTCAAATGAAGGTAAGGAGGCTTCTCTCGAAAAGAAAAGAAATAAGGGGGAGAGAGAGAGAAACCTTCCCTCATCCTTTCCCCTACAAGGAGAGGATGGAAGGGAGCACCATTCCTTGTTGAAATAGAGAAAAAAAAAGGAGAATGTTCTGGGAGCTCTTCCTTTTCACCTCTCGTCTCTAGAGGATGAAAGGAGGAAGAAAAGTAGAGAAGAGCATGGAAGGGAGAGAAGGAGAGAGCAGAAAAAACAGGGAAGAAAGGGGAATTCCTCGTCTTCTTCTTTTTTATATTTTAGAGAGAGAGACAGTGATAGAGAGTTAGAGATAGTTTCCAATTTCTTTCTTTGTATTGAATTCATTTATGGCCTTTAGGCATCTTTAGCTTAGGCCGTATTCACTCTTTCAAGGGAGAGGATGCGAGAAAGACTTCCACGTACTTTTCTTCTTTGATTGCTAGAGAAAGAAAGAGAGAGAGCGAGAGAGAGGAAGAAAAGATCAAATAAGTGATAAACCGTTCACTTGAATCTAAGTTATATAAAATAACAGGTAGATCATTCAAGTGTTTTAGTCCTCATTAGCTGAATGGCATGTGATGTCACTTGAAAGATACCGTATCGTAAAATCATCTTAACAGAAGCGTTATGCTAGGCGCTCTGTTTATCTCACGTTGAATTTGTGTGCGAGTATTTTTTGTCTCAAGACTTTTAAATAATTTTATAATTGATTTCTTAACCCAAAACTAATTGTTTACTACCAAAAAGGCTCAAATAATTATTTAAAAAAATAATTAATAGCTAAATATTTTTTATAATTGCCATACAATTTTGATATGACGTTCCGGGGGACCAAAAATAAGAAGAAACATTGAAAGAACTAAAATATAAAACAGCAACCTTTTTCTTTTTTAATTCCAAATCCGAGGCTTGTTCATTAGCTTTGTATTAATAACACTGTAACATAATAGCTATGTCACTGATAAAGCTTCCGCTTCGAATCGCAATCACTAAACAATGACATTACTTTGCTCTTATGTAAATACTGCCTACATTTATAATTTACATAATTCTCATTTGTCAAAATTTACTCACTAGTTTTGCACTTCCAAATCTAAGGCTATCAATGATCCATCAGCATACTTCATCTGTTTTCTGGACTGTTATCTCAATGTATTAAGCCGGCCTGTGAGCTGGATATTAATTCGAATTACGATTCTTGTTTGATAAGGCTTATGGAAGTATAGTTCTGTTTTGTGTGTTTGTACACAGTATGTCGGAAAAATAACTGAACTTTTTTAATTTGCAGAAAAATACTAACACCAGCTATTGGAACAATATATAATCTCAAAGCTGTATATATCCTCTTCAAAACGAGACAATCATCATTAGAATCGATTAAAGCATTGTCGAATTATAGCGCTTAAAGTGACAGTACCTTTTGTCACCTCATCACAAAACCACAATGGAGCAATATGAAATTTTGTTTCAAGCTCGGTTAAACTTAAACTTAAAAAAAAACGTTTATTGTGATGCTGTAGGTCGTGATGCTTTGGAAGACGACCCAAAACTAGACCGTCCAAAAAACAAAAATCGCAATGACTTTGTAGAAAAAGTGCGTGAAATGATCGCCTACGATGCGAATTTGACTGAGACGGATAGCGGCGAAATTAAGTACTACCAAAGACATAATTCACGAAATTTTCACAAAGGATTTAAACGAACGGAAAGTCTTTGCCCGATTTGTTCCTCACGCCTTAAATGAGGACCAAGAAATTGCTCGCTGTTCGTGAATTTTTGACAAAAAAACAAGTCTTGGTGCTTCAACATCCTTCGTATATGCCTGATTTATCTCCATTTGACTGTTTCCTGTTCCCGAAACTCAAACTGGCCATGAAAGGAACGTTTTTTCACAATGTTACAAGTGCAGGGAGCCGTGACGAGGTTCATTGAGGCGATTCCGAAAAATGACATTGAAAAATGCCTGCTAGCATTGGTTGAACGTGCCCAGCAGTGTATTATGCGGAAGGGATGTATTTTGGATAAAAAGAAATAATTTTGGCAAAATAACTAACTGTTTTTTTTTTTTAATTTAAAAAATTCCGTTATTTTTCCGACATACTGTGTATGTGCTCGTAAACTAATTTATTGTAGATATTTAAAAGCTATTTATTGTAAATATAAATATTTCAGCTCCGATGGACCACAGATTGTACAAGAACACTCTTGAGATGTAAGCATCTAAATGCAAAAAAGCCATTGAAGAAACTGAGGAAGAAAATGGTGAGTAGCTATTCTTCGCTGAATTAGGCAACCAATGAAAACAGCCCAGGAAAAGAAATTCTAAGAACATGGAGCGCTCTTACCCATACCTCATGCCCTTTGTCTTTTAAGATCTGTACCAAACTGTTCCTTAAGTGGGCTATTCTACAAGTTCAAAGATTGGCAATCCAGAAGTATTAAACTGTTAATATCTTACAGATCTACGCATTGCCCTGTACAGTTACGGCTAGATAACGTTTAAACTTTGCTTATATCGTTAGTGTAATGTAAGGTTGCCAGGCCTTACGTTTTTCCCGTAAGTTTTACGTTTTTTTCACTTAATTTTACGTCTTACGTTTTCTATTTCACCCGTAAGACATTTTTTTTTTTATTATTATTACTTTCCTGCCAAAAATTCATTTCAATATGATCCGAAAATATAATTGCTATTTGAATTTCTTAACATATTTGAACAAAAATTATGATTTCAGTGAAAACAATAAATGTTGTTATAATTATCAAGGTTACTAAGCTTTTCTCTAGGAAGTCAGAAATTAAGATTTGCAGATTTTGAGGCAGCTGTTGAAGTGTTCTTAAATTCAGAATCATATAGGTGTTGATCAGCTGTGTGAGGAATTTTGTGAATGTAAAACAATCTTAGCTGAAAGTTCAACGTGTGAGGGTAGTTAGTAATCCTGAAAAATAGATTCATTTCTTTCCCATATTTAAAATACAAAGATCTGTAATCTACGTAAAGTTGTAGGATATATAGGAGTCTCGTATTTAGTAGTCCTGGCTCAAACGCTTTGTAGAATGAATATTCTCTTAAATGAAATTAAAATGGACAGATATGAGAAATTGTTGCCGCAAGGAGTTGATTGAAGTAGAATTAAAGATTATTGTAAACTTCGTGCAAGATTTTGTTAATAATATAATTAATTGTTAAGAAGGGCAAAATTTGAAGAAAAATATGAGGCAATAGAAAGTAATGGAATTCTAGTTTTTGAGTTTTCATTAAATTTCTTGATGTCTACGAAAGTCTTTCATTTTTTTCCCCTCGAGAAAACGTGGTAACCGTAGTGTAATAGTCTGAGGCAGCGCTTTGATGTACAAGCCGTAAGAGCATAGGTTTGAATCCCGATTGGGAGCATGAACGTTTCAAAATTGTCTTTCTGTTCTTTCAATGCATTATTTGTCATGTGGTAACAGTTACTTACCGTTGTTGCTACACCTCTATCTCATCTTCGGAACAGATTTTTCACTCGCCTCAAATACCAGCTCATTAATTTTTTCCAACCATCAGGTTTAGATCTTTCGCTGTCTGAGCTGCCCCCCAATTCCTTATAAAGTCCATAATAATCGTCATAGTTGTAATCATAGGATTCATCCATATATTCAAAACACCTTTTCGGCACTGTCCTTACCGAAATTTCTAACTTTATCGCTGGATGAAGTTTATCGATTCTCACTTTCTTCTAGACTGAAACCTTCCATATTCAGTTATACCCAATCTAGTATTCTACTACTAAATTTTCCATATCAAAGCTTTGCTGTTATAAACTCGAGATAAAATAAAATAATAGCTGAGCAAAGCAAATACGTTTTATTTAAAAACTAAAAACGTGTAACGGTTTCGCCAACTAACTGACAATTTGGCTTTGCTCAGCTCAGCTTTTATCCTACCATGAACATTTTTTATATTATTTAATTGCTTCCCATGAAATTAAACTAAGAAATTGAGAATTTCATACCATACAGTTCCACTATCCCCTGTTCTTCTGTGTCATACTCTACTTTGACTGCATCGATATTCAGCGAGAAAGAAAACAATGTAGGGAACAAAATGCAAAAGAAATTCAAGACAAATTCCGTTTAGTGTCGATTGACTTCCTAGTAGTGCATTGGGATACGAAGCTGCTTCCAGAGTGAACGGAACATAAAAAGTAGACAGGCAACCAGTAATTGTTTCATTTCAAGGGGAGACCCAGTTACTTGAAGTACAAAAAATTGAAGCCGCAACTGGTAAACAGCAAGCCGAAGCTGTATTTGAACGTTGACTGATTGGAAGTTACAGGTAAAGTGAAGGCTGTGTGCTGTGATACTAATGCCTCTAATATAGGCAATGTGAATGGAGCTCGCGTTTTGCTCGAACAATAAACGGGGGCGTGATTTACTGTATCTTCCTTGCCGGTATCATAATTTAAAGATATTGTTGTGGAGTGTATTCCATGTGAAGATGATTTTTACCTCCAACAAGTCCAGACGTTTTTATCTTCAAGAGGTTTCAAGAAGCGTGGTCGTCTAAAATTGATACTGGAAAATTCGAAGCTGGGTATGGGGATACTTATGTAAGATCTGCTGTTCATGATATCCGCGACCAGACCATAGAATTGTGCATGAATTTCATAAAAAGACAATATGATAGAGACAACTGCAAGGAGCTACCGGAGCTAACAGTCATATTTCTTGGAGGAATACCACCTGTTGGGATTATCTTCAGGCACCCAGGAGCATTTCACTACGCACGGTGGGTGTCCAAGGCTATATATTGCCTTAAGATATTTATGTTAAAAACCAGTTTTATCTTCAAACTGTGGAAGAGAAAGCTGTAAGAGTGTATGCATGTTGATTGCCAGTGTTTACGTAGAAATATGGCTTAGAACTTCTAGTTTTATTGAAGCACCACTTAATGATTTATTGTTCTTGAAAAAGTTAATTGAATATCCAGATTCTGATATTTCAACAGCAGCCCTTCGAAAATTTTGTATACATCTCTGGTATCTTTCTCCTGAAGCAGTAGCTTTTACGGTTTTTGATCCACGTGTTTATAAATACATAAAGCTTAAAATGATTTAATCGATAAGATTATATATAGAAACAGAAGACTCTAAGATTAAAAAGAATTGGTGTTAGCTTGATGGATGTTAGGAACATATTTCAAGATGTAAGTCAATTTGTAACAGCTGAACCATTGCAATATTCTCAAGATTTAGTGTTGCCACTAAGTTCTTGCAGACAGACCCTGACAAATGAGAACCAGAAATGATTAACAGAAAGGACTCCAAATTGCATCTAAATTGTCTGTAACAAATTATGTTGCTGGACGAGGAATCAAATTAATTCAAGCATATTTTAACAAAGATGAAAATCAGAAACAGTTTTTGTTACAGATTATTATCGACTATCGCAAAAAATGCCCCGATAACACGAAAGAAACATTATTGGACGACTAAATTCTATTGTAAACTCTCATTTTGCTTGCATTGTAAATGTGATTACCATTTTCACTGTAGTTTACAATCCATTTAATTAAATGATTCAATAAGATTTAGATTTAATATAAATACTTATTATGTGTGATAACTGCTATTAAGTACCATGTAGTTTTGTTCTAGTATTATGAATCTGATATTTTCTTATAATTTTATATCCCAAACATTCTACCTTGCTCTTTACCTTTTGTTTACCAGTTTTTAAATACTTCTGCAAATTGTATTAAAAAAAAAAAGTGCAATTGTAAGTTAATAAACATATTATGAAGGTAATAACTATTACTTGATTAGAGATAACTTGGAAATAACGTCAGATGTGTGTTTGTGGTGAAAAGCTACCCCAAAACGGTAAGTCACACGACCCCATTTCTATTTAAAATTTTGGGTCTCAATCCAAGATGGTGGACTTCAAGATTGCCGTCATGATTGTGCTACACAGAATCAGTTGCGGTCCTACCTCCATTACCCCTATCCAAGATATGATCTCATTCCCTCCAGCCGTTCCCAACTTACAAGGGTCTATTACAGACCTTTGCCTCATATTGTATACTGTAAATGCATTCAAATCTTCAGGTCGTTTGCGGCACTGTTTAATACTATTCAATTGAGCTATTTTTTCTCATGTGTTACTTTGGTCTGATATGGAACCAGTTTACGGGGTGAGACAGAAAGAAAAACCTCGGAAGTCGAGAAATAAGGCCCTTTTACTGCACAGATTGCTATTCCTGTCACTGTGTTTCCTCTCCTCTTCTCCTACTAGTAGTTGGTTCTCCCTTGCCTGGATCGTCACCCATTGTTTTTGAGTTTTCCATTCACTTGATCCTTCTGCTCCTTTTGATTATCGTTTTTCACTCCCCATTTTTCTTGTATTGTATCTTCTTTTTTCAATTTCTCATAGTATTTAGCCACTAGTACACCATAGCATCTTCCCTCATTGTTTGATAAGCTTCTAAGCTAATTTCAATATAGAGAGATGCATAGCGTTCATATTTCGTTTTCAGCTTGACGCTTTTAATCAAGGAAGCTAAAGAAACAAGGTAGGTGCCACGCGCATTTGTCATCTGGAGTCTCGCTTGTATGACGTCAGCCGCAGTCAAGAGAGCAAGAGGATAGAATAACACATACGAACACAAGCTGCACCCATGCGTTTAACACACAGAAGGGACATAAGCTAATTGGCAAAATGATTTGCAATTAGATTTTGTTGTGTCATTAGTTCCAAACTGATATTTAATAAACCCGGTGGACATGTTATCGCACTAAGGCGTCTGTACAAAGTGCAGGAACTTGGGAGAGGATAACACAAAACCCTTCTGAAATAATCAAAACACTTTTTCGATAGTGCACGTACTATAACAGCTTTAGCAATATTATCATTTTCCCAGGTCTTACATGCGACATTAAGAAGCATTTCATGTTGGCTTTTTGAAAACATTTTGTTAAATTTTTCACCAATCTTTTTAAATTTTGATAATTCTTTTTCGAGATAAGATATTTTGTTTTCTAAAGCTAGAATTTTTCCTCTGCATCTGAGATGTTACGTTTATAATAAACAATTCTTCGACAGCAATCGTTCAAATTGACCGTCACTTACAGTAATTGGATCATTGCTTGTAGCAGCAGAATCGGTTACATTTATAACCAAACTTTGAGGTTTTAAGATATCTGACACAAGTTTCTTCCGATTTCTCTCTTCACACCTTGCGTTACGTGCTTTGTTTCGATCGTCCATAAACCACAACATTTTTTTTTTTTTTTAAGGCCAACATTGTCTCGCATCACGTAGTGTACTTTTGTTGTCATCTCTGGAGCATATCGTGGCATCGCTATTACTAACTAGTAAGGCTATAGACCTGCCTATCTGACTTCATAGTTTTGAATTTTGAAGATGAAGGGAGATTGTATGGAATTACATAAAAATGTCTTAGTGCGCGCCAGTATTGAAATTTTGAACACGTTTAGGTCAATTACAATTTAAACGGCAATTTTACTTCCTCATTTTAGGAAGTTTTATTTTTAATTTTTAGCTGTTTGTCGCCCGGGGCGCTTGCCCCCTTAGATCCGCCACTGGGGTTAACCAAGCAATTCAGCTTTCAAATCGCGAATGTAATCTGATTCATCAAAATGTTCAGAGCAAATATATGAATTGTCCGGATTGAAAGTGTCGTCCTCCTACACAAATACACCCAACTGCTACGAAGAGTTTTTTTTCTTTCAGAAACCTATGGTATGTTATTATTTTATCATGTACCTTAGCTCTATATTTACAAGCAGCAAGAGTACTGATTCCGCCAGACCCACCCCTGTGGGTGTGTATACCCCCAAAGTCTCAACATCACCCTCCAACTTTAAAATTTTTGTGGGAAAATCGACAGAAAAAAATAGATACAAAACTTAACTTACACCCTCCCAATTTTGACCTTACTTACACCCCCCTTAACTGAAAATTCTGGCTGAAACCCTGATGGCATGTTGTAAATGTAATTTCAGAAATACAAAATA